>KB696815.1:0-11432 GCA_000349165.1 Anopheles christyi | reverse complement strand
TGTGTGTAGCATAATTTGGCCCATACGAGATTTATTTCGACTGTAATCGAAGAATTCGTCTGATACCCAATAATTTTTTACCAATCCCACATCATTTTCGAAACGTCAATATTTCCTTTTTATTTGTGTTTATATATCTACTCATAGTTTCATGATAAGAGCGTTTTCTAGTTTATATGACAAATCAAAATAAAGCTGAACTCTTACCCTTTACAAGTTGAAATGAATAATCAAGCTAAATCGGTGAAAATCCTTTTAAAATAAATTTTTAAAATACGGTACAAATACTGTTCTGCGACCTATGAAAAAACTATGCTGTTTCGGCCTGTTGACGTGTCGATAATCATGTGGGATCTGTAAAAAATTATTGGGTATCAAACAAATTCTACGTTTGCAGTCGAAATACATCTCGTATGGGCCAAATTATGCCACCGCAAAGTGACTTGGTAAACCCTGTAATTCCAAAACAAGTGAACGGCAAAGTCGTCACACATCCGGAAACAAAGGGTACGTTAACGTAATTTGGCTTCCATACCTTTGTAAAGCATGTAAACCAATACATGTCAGTATTTAGTTAACGACTGTATCTACTTTAATTGTTATACAAATTTCGGCAAGACGATTTTTTTACTTCGTTTTATGGTTCGATGAAGTATCTGAATTTAATGTTTCGTTTTTACTAGCTTTTTAAACAACTCTCAATAAAAACCAAACATCAATAACCATACACCAAGTTTCGTTGAAACTATCGACTATCGATAATAACGTCATCCGTAATAACCCAAAAGATGCTAATTAGTTGAAGCTCGTCAATACACATCAATTGCGATAGCTTCACTAATAAACCATCTATGCTTCGTGGCTTTCGCTCTTAGTCTGTACGGTTCAATTCTCAAAATTCGTGGAACCCACATTGAGGACACTTCAATTACTCTTCCCGGGATCATTTTATTTCCGGCTTAACGACGCCTTGCTGTGCCCGTTCGTGCAACGTGACGGGAAAATGATGTTTGCTGTAGCACCTGCACAACCAATGACGTGGGGGTCACCATCGCTTACCAAACGAGTTGCTCGTTCCAGCCCGGGTGTACATGCAACATTATTGACCGATGAACCCGCAAAACCAACGTGGCAACAACCAGCAACAACCAAATCGACCACAATCGATGCTTTCACCTTCAATAAAGGTTAATTGAAATCGTGGGGAGTTTCTTCTCTTTTTTTGTTGTTGTTGGGGTTATTGTGTACAAAACTGTGCCATTTTTTGCTATTCTTTTCCCTCGGTGCTTTGGTATTGGCTAAGCTCCAATAGACCAATTACGCCTACAGCAGATGATGTGCGTTGGATTCAGCAAAAACTACTAGCGGTAACCCCTTTGTAGAATGTTGGATCCGGCTCAAAAATACCATTTCCATGGGAGGAGCATTATTTAGATTGCAGAAAATGGAACGAGCACAATGGCCGGAAACCGTGCAAAATAGAAAATCAAGAGAACAGGTATTGCGATCGATTTTTTTTACCGCGTAAAACCAATAAACTCTCGTCGTCCTTTGATGTTGATGTACAACTTTGGATAGCAGGGGTCGTAAAAAAAGAAAATACAGGACAAGCTCTATTTTATTTCATGCTTTTTCTGCTTGTGAGCTTTGGCAAAACAGTCTGAATGGAAATTTTATTAGCATGTACTCGATATACACCACATGATCCATATACTCCAACAAGAGCGAATGAATTTAATTTAACAAAAATGCAGCTTTCAACGGTCTCCCTTTCAAGAGAAGCTTGTTCAATGCAAATGTACGATGAGCAAAGAACAAACAATAAAAGTGAACGACATGACAGGATGGCATATTAATTGAGCTGATGCTAAAACCGATTGATCTGAGCTGTAATATTAAAAGTCAATTAGGATTTAATTGTGTTATAGGTTGTTTTTGTGCCTTGCCAGCATGTATGCTTTAATTCTATTGTGAATAAATGGGTGGGACTTACCTGGCCGTTTTTCTGAATAAAAAAAAGCGTATGAAGGGATTGAAATTATCCAATGAATCCAATGAAAGACGTCTCTTTAAAACCAACACCAACCATTTAGATCAAAATTCTTTTCTCGTTTTACTTTTATCGTTTATCGGGGTAATAATTCTCACGTACAAACATTTTAACATGATCTGTTTCATTTACTAAACTTTATTTTTTCTTTTGCTTGCAGGAAAATATCTGCCCACGAATTCGAAAGGGGTGGTTTGTTGAAACCGATCGTGAACACCATCGATGGCACACCGACCTTCCTGAGCATAAGCCCACAGAATGAGTCGTCCACTTCCGGTAGCACCCAGTGCTGCCCGAACGGTGTCGCTTACTGTGGTGCCAACCTGCGACCACTCCGTCTTTCCCGCAACGAGCTTAAGCAGCTTGACGAACGGGAGCTTGTATTTGAACTGGCAAGTACACTTTCCAGCATACATACAACTATCAAGGACGAAGCTGGCACAACCAACTAACCGAAAACGCCTCACTTTGCTTACCATTTCAGGTGAAGGATATATGCAACGATCTCGATGTACGCTCGCTGTGTCACAAAATCCTGCAAAATGTGTCAATTCTGCTGAATGCCGATCGTGGCTCACTGTTCCTGGTGCAGGGCAAGAGTACCTGCGGTGGCGACAATACCAAAAAGTACGTACCATCATCCTGGGCTTGGTTGGGCTACACGTGCCACCATCGTGGTGGTTCATTACGCTAGGGCAATCAACACTGGAAATAGACCTTAAAAACCACAACAAAAGGAAAGTACCTGCTTTAGAAGAAAATAAACCCCTTTTTCGCCCCCTTTGGGGTTTGCTGGGTAGCATCATCATTTTCACATACAATGAGATCGATAGCAGCAGAGGTGTGCCACCAGAGGCATCGACATTTTTATTTTTTTACTGTATGTCGGTTTTATTTTGGTGTCATTGCTCAATACTACCGCAATACTACTAGGGTTGTACAACGATGAAGATGGCAAAAGACTTGTATATTGCCTCGTGGCGGTGCCTTGTTTTGTAGTACGTGGTATGCTATCCGATAACTCATACGTACACACACTGTTTTTTACTAGATCCTGGAAGTGCTATTTTTGTTCCATGCTTTTCGATCCCTATTGTGCTGTTGGTGCATTCATCAATTAGTTGGTCGGATTATGTTTCATTACCAGTAATCAGACAAGTCATCATATGTATGAGGTTTGAGGTAACTTGTTTACTGACGGTATAACGGCTGTATTTGTGTATGGAAAATACTACGAAAACGCTCCAGAGTTCCTAGCAACAACGACAAAAACAGCATAACAACGTAGCTTATGGCTTTGCAAAAATACCCCTCATTTCTTCTTTTGTGAAAATTCGGCAGAAATCTTTTTGGAAATGCGGAGTACTTACTTCCAAGGAAATGTTCACACATGTCAGTCACATGACTTGAGAATTTTACCGATGCGAGCATACGTTACGTACCTTAATTAGAGAGCAAGTGTCAAGTTCGGTGAATGATAAGAACCGACATTAAAAGTCTGAGATGTCAGACACCGGTTTGAAAATAACAGATGCGTACTTTAGAAAGTTCTGGGAACAATTACTGTTAAAGGACTTGAACGTAAAGTTCTACAGCAACGCCGGAGTACCGGCCTGACGGTTGAAAGAGTAATCATAAGTTGTACTTTATTATCTAAACATATCTCTGTGGGGGGCTGAGTTGCTCGTTAACATATGTGATAGAGCAGGTATAGAATTAAACCGGATTGAACTTATTTATTCAAGAGGGCCATAGTTCGACGAACTTGCTAGAATAGTATTTACAAACTAAACTAATTTTCCCAAATAATTCATATTTTATCAGAAGTAGTCATACATGAAATTGCATACCTTTAGGCGCTCTGCTAGACCGAGCCAGGGTAAATGTTTATGTATATCTTACAATTCACAAAACTATTTAATCCAATTTGTGCTATTCCTGAAAGTTCCCTTCAAACTTAAAGCTACGAGCAATTAGGAGTAAATTCTTACATTGAATCACTTATCCCACCAATTATCCATTGGAAGTAACCTTAATTTGATCTTTCTACAATTACAACCCGTTTCTCCTTGCGGTGGTATTTTCAATCTAACCTCTCCATGACCCTTGGTAGATTAATTTAGATCGGAATCCATGTAAAAGATTCTGAGATATTTTTGGTGCTGCTGCTTCCAGCAGGCACAACAAAAGCTCCCCTGTCATGTTGTGCGCCACTTGAGACAATTTGTATTTGATTTTCTAACCGTGTGCAACTGTGCCCTCCTCCGGCACATTATACGGTGCCGAAGGACCGGCATGGTGGAGACCGGTTGATGTTCATACTTATATATCATACTACATTTGTGCGGAATTCTATTCATTACGGCGGTGTGCCGAGAATAGACTGTCGACGCACTACACTTTCTGTTTCGTTTGGAGTGTATAAAGTGAAGGAACTGTTCAAGCTGCCGGAAGGCGTTTATCCCTGACACAGTCGGGTGGGATGGTAGTACGCTCTTCCGAACCAATGGCTTCACATGCTTGCTTTCGGCAGCGCACACAAACAATCCATCACGCGCGATATGTGTGTGATGAACCTTTCGTAAACCCATCAAGTACTGCTCGCTAATGAAAATATATTCAAGACAATTTTTTCCCATTACTGCCGCACACACTGCTGTCACGGTTTTACACACACACACACACACACACACACACACACACACACACACACACACGGCCGTCTGCGTGTTGTTCGTTGGTGCCGTGGGTCCTGATTTCTCAGCATACAGCGCACCCTCTCTGCTTTCCCCCGTAATGTCCTTGCTATTGTGATGGATTTTTACTTTCCCTTGTCGCTCCCTACAAACTGCAAACACGAGAGCTACCCGTCCCTCTACTATTAAGTGCTTTTGTTGGTAGTAGCACACATCGTCCAATAGGACAGATGTGGTACCATATAGAAGGACAAGCCGCGTGACATGCATGCGCGGCTTGGTTTCGTCCTTGGTGTCGCCGTGACACTGCGCTAAAAACTCCTAGGGGCCACCAGTTTTGTTGTTGTTTGGTTTTGTTTTATTATAATTAATGTGATGTTTGCAGCATAAGTAATCAATTTTCATTTGGCCCCGTGCACACGACCATACGCTTGCCGTACCCTAGGTAGCCACGGTGGCGAATGCTACGGTTATTATCGCTGTTGTGGTTGAGTGTGTAAAGACGATTTCGTTGCCTTTGGGTCGAATCTCAGCTGCCTTTAGATGGAAAGATTGCGGTTTGATGTTACTGTCCCATCGGAGCTCTCGAAATTTGAAATTATCTTTCCCAAAACCACACCCCACATTCTGCGGAATTGAATGCTTTCGGCGCAAAACTCCATACTACCCCCGCAGTTGGCAATGTTTTATTCATACGATGACGAAAGCTCTGAAAGTTCATCCGTACGAGCATAATAAATTTCCAACGCATGTGAGCTTTTACCTGCCGTTTGCAGTGTGGTAGGAAAATTTACACCGGATCACCAAACGGCTTTCAATTTCCGGGCTTTGCGGCTAATAGGCGCCGGTAATAGAATTCGCCGATAATTTATTAATCTTCCATTCATTTCGCGCACGGTGCAATCCGACCGAATACCAAACCGACGGGCCATCGAAACGGGCTTTCGGATTATGATTCCCGCGATGAGCGGTAATCCGATTCCAACTGTTTGTTTGCCCGGTTGTGCAGCGTACGGCTGTGCGCGTTAACCCATCACTGATTTATTTCCGCTTTCTTGCAGATGCTTAGTGTCGAAGCTGTTCGACGTGTGCTCCAACAGTACGCTGGCGGAGATGGAGCAGCAGGACGAGGTAAAGGTGGCCTGGGGTACCGGGATCGCTGGACACGTTGCCGAAAGTGGTGAACCTGTAAATATACCGGATGCCTACCAGGTGAGTACCGGCGGAAGATGGACGTACGAAGATGGTGGGCAGTAGCTGTAGTAGCACTGTTTATTATGTCCTTTGCTGCATAATTGATGGGAGTATGTGGTTGTTTGTGTGTGTGTGTGTATATATATACGGAGGGATAGTAGAAACGTAGAATATAGGTATAGGGAAACTCCCGGCCGCTCCTTCCACAGGTGTATAAATCTTCCAACTCACACACACACACACATATACCCTCAAACCAACTGACTTGTAATCGACAACGGGAACCACCTGTTGCCCTCTTCGGCACAGGGTTTTGAGTGTATGGACGAATGGTCTGTGTTTGCAGGGTACAGCAGATCAACCTTTCAGCGGTACAGATCTCGGGTTTCGGTTAGCAGCTTCCGATGGTAAATTTATTAGCTTTGCTGTACTCAATTAGCATTCATTTGTCAGCCCGGTAAACTGGTCATTTCGAGTATAGATGTGTTAGATATACAGCAAAAAAAAATCAAACCTTTACTTTGTCTTCATTTTGCTGTTACGTTTAGTACTGCTGTACGCCATAAATGATACATTGTCTAACTGTACTCTTGGAGTAACATAAAGGTTGATATTTTCCTTCTCTTTCGCTATGTACTTAGTAGCAAACGTGTAGAAACACACTACAAAGCTAATTGCTCATTAATGTATGATAAAAAGGAGCTGTAGGGTCATAGGGAATCGTAGGAAGGTTCTAGCTTTGTAACGCTTAAACAATAGACGCAACACACACCATTATACAAACGGTATACTGTACGGTTTTGTATACAAACGGTATTTCTTTACATACCGTTCGTAAACAATTAAACAACATTAACCACCCACGCAATTAAAATGTGTCCATTACCCAAAACATGATACTATTTGCATGGCACATAAAAAGTATTACATGTCTTGTTTAACAAACAGGCAAAATTGTTTGGTCTCGTTGAGATGAATGAAACAAAAATGCTCGTTAAATTTATTTATGTTTTACTGCCCCATTCCTCACCTCAATCGTTTTAACATGGTTATTTAGACTTTAAGTTGCCTTGAGGTTCATTAAAATCTAAATCGGTATTACACGAGAATGATCGTTACTTTTTGCTTATAAAATTGCTAATTTTACAATGTTGTGTAATATAGAATTCACAACCAAACGAATTAACACTTATATTATTGGGTGGTACTGTTAACATCACATTTATTCAAAATAAAAAAAAATACTACATGTTTGTGCAGTGCAAATGGGCGAGCCCGGTAATTATGCCACACATTTTAGCAAGGAAAACGATAAACACACTTCATAAAATCAGAAGTTAGTTGACGCTAGGGCTCGTCGGCAGATACTTATCCGGATCGACGTTAGCCTCCGATTTTTCCATCCCAGTGTACTGCGGCTCGATCGGCTTGGTCAAGATGCCAAGACTCTGCTGCAAATGCCAACGACGCGTAGCACGGAGCGTCTTCGCACGGCGAATAGCATTGGCAAGCATGAACGCACAAACCGCTCCCAGCACCTGCACGAACGCCACTGCCACCGTACCGGTCGCGATCAGTACCGAACCTTGCGAGATCAGCCAGGAAAGGCGCGAGTAGCAACCATATTCGCGAGGCAAACACTCTCCATCCATGGGGGGAGCTGCACAGCAAGTTTCCGGGTATTCCATCACCCTACCGTCGGACGGCAGGAACTGAGCCCAATCGCTGAATCCATCGACACCGCAGCATTCGAGCTAGTTGGGAGAGAAGAATAGTGATGATGAAATTGAGCCTTACTGGAGACTCGTAATGCCTCTTACCGTATTCTGCAACATATCGATCGGGTTACGGTAACCCTCCTGCTGTTTGTAATCGGCCATCGAGTCGAAGATCTTTTGACGCACCATCATCGATACCTGTCCCCGCATTACAAATGCCGTAATGGCTGCGGCCAGCTGTAGCACAAACACGCTCAGCAGTAATGCACCATACTGTAGGTAGGGAAAATGGAAACGATTGAGTTACTTACGCCACTGTACTTTGTAAAAGTTAAACTCCACTCACAATGTTTATCATGGCCGTGCTCTCCTTAAGCGCACCGACACACCCGAACAGGGCAATCACCAGCAGGATGATGCCGATGGCGATGAGCAGATTCGGCGGTACGAAGAAGTGTGAATCGATGAAGTTTTGGAAATCATCGAACAGGTTTCCGATGGCGACGGCCATCGAGAGAAGCATTGCGGCCACAACCTGTACACGGAATCAATCAAACGAAAAAATTTATTATGACGTTGACAGCACTGATTCTGAGTCATGCTTCTGTTCGGTTAGTCTCACAGTGTAAGGGCGCTACCCTTTAGTAAATTTCACAAAAAGATAACGCGACTCGCGAGGATTTTTTTCTTCCAATTTTTTCAAAAGCTAGCAACACTAGCACATCGCAATCATTAGTATGTGCACTTACCGCAAACGTTATACTGATGACGAAGATCATATACTTCACACACTTCATGCTCATATTGAGATCGTACCGTTCCGCCGCCATATTGTTGTGATTAGTTTTAATCGATTGGTTACTAAAAACTGAAAAATACACTCCAATTGTTGCAGCACTTTTCAAAACAGTGAAAAAAGAAGCCCTTCCTCAAACCATTAACTATTGCCTTTTCCGAAGGTCTACCAATGCCCAACGCTTACACGACAGCTTGCACGGTTTTCTGTGAACGAACTGAAACTGCTAATGGTGTCAGCAGCAATGGCTCTCTGTGTACTGCAAATGGGGGAGACTTTTCTTATCTTATCGGTCGACAAACATAGATACTTTACCTGTGGGCTGACACCATTACACCGCACTCCTCTTGCCCATTCTCTACGTCGCGCGCTGTCTGTGCTTGCGATAGTGCCGGGAACCACAATTACCAGCGTTCGCGCGTGTATTTTTGCCATCCATAATTGGCAGTGATGAAAAGGGGGAATGGGATGAGGGGGGAAGGTGGCAATTGTTGTTTCGTTTTCTTTGTCATCCGCGGTACCACTTTATCAGAGCCTCCCCTCCCCCCTTCCTTCTGGGTGTTTTGAAGAATTACCACACAAAACACACAGGAGGAAAATCGATATCATCACACATACGCAGCAAATGTCTATTGGTGTACAATATGACATTTCCCAAATAATGTTTGTAATGGGGAACCGGGAGGAAACTACTCATTTCAACCTTTCTGACCCATCTAGCCCCCTCTCGCCGAGGATGGGGTTTTCCGTACCCGCAAGGAAGTTCATGCCTTTCTTATGCTAGTTTTAACATCAGCTGGAAAGGCTTCTCATGGGTTAAATGCAAATAAATAAAGCATAAAAAGAGTGTGTTGTGTTTGCTCCGACAACCCTTATATTGTTGAAGCAATGATTCATGGTAGGAATTCAAATAAACACGCTCAATCCTTTCATCGAACCCTTTATTTCATGCGCTACACACATTCTGGAAGTATTAACGTTTGTGTAAGTGGGTTCTAGTGTCGATGTGATAATGAAACTTGCCTCGTATAACAATATGTTGTGATATGAGACCACTAATCAACTCGCTTTCCCTTAAATTAAATAACGATCTGTTTATGAAATGCTTCGTAATACACTCCACTTTTAAAATTGTTTCAAGTAATCTTCTACATAATTCTACATTCTACAAAAATCCAACCACACAAATAGTAAGCTTCTGCAGCACTTACACGCAAACAAATTCAATCACTTGAAATGCGCTATGTAGTTATCAAGTCAACTTTGCTATTACCCAAGTTTTAACGTAATCTTCTCCTGCAACCGTTGAATGCTCATCTGTTGTACCTTTGCTCCTTATTTATCTCATCTGCTAAATTTCTAGAAATCCTGAATTTAATTGTACACGTTAGTACGTTCTGCTGCCGTCCTTCTGTACACCAGTTGCTGTAGTTATCCCTGTCGCGCTTCACTTTCATGTAATCCTTTTGAAGGATCCTGCTGCTGCCGATTAAAATCAGGTGCTTTTTGCCTGTGCTAGCACGTTCATCTACATTCCCCGTACAAAGATAGCAAAAGCTTACACGAGCTGCAAACGGCTGGCAAATGGATGCATATTTCATCGGAGCGTCTGTGCATCAACGGTGCAATGCACACGCCAAGTGGCTTGTGTAACGTTGAATTCATCACTTTAAGTACAATTAATCATTTATTAGCATAACCACAGAGACCGCTGCTCCGGTTTATTGTGTGTTATTTTTGTACTTTCCGTTTCTATTAACTGCACATTCAGCTCGGAATGGAAAAACACAAACCACAAGCACTAGCTAATTGGATGCAAATATCTGGATGCTGGTATTTTGTTTGCATATTGTGCATAAGCTGCCAATGTGCCTATATTTGTGTGCTTCTTTTGGGGGATTGTTAAATAAACACGGCACGCTAGAATAATTGTGTCCGTTGTTTGTTAAATAGTTAGATTGTAAAACTAGCATTCGGGCACAGTACGGCAAATTCCAGGGAGCGGTGCTCTGCCTCATTTGTGCATCCATAGATGGGTATGAATATGCAAATTGGTTGTTTGTGATATGATTGTTTCGTGTGAATTTCGAGAGAAATAAAATTTATTTCAATTTCGATAGAATCGCATATGGCTTGATAAATATTATAGGAGCCGAATAGAAATCTGCCAGTTGGTTAACAGTCCCTTTTCAGCATGATTTTGTATTATTTGCATTTTTGTTATGATACTTAGGTACATAAAATAGTTTGGGGCAGATTGTCAATAATTGTTGTATATATAACAAGCTAAATAGTTTGTTACGATCTACTATAAGCGAGTTCATAATTATTGCGTGAGTCATAAACACTACGATCGTTTAGCTCACAGGTTCACCGACTTAAATACAATTTGGTACAATCGTTGCCATTTTTATGACCTTTTCTATTACCGGTCTTATAATGTTAACCATGAAATTTTCTGGTTAATATGTAGAGATGAGTCACCAAACTAAAAGTAATTTAAAAAAAATTAAAAGTAAATTAAAAAGAAAAATAAAAAACTTTAAAAATAATCTTAAAAGTATTAAAGAAGCAGAACAAGTTTTAATTTTGTTACACGAAAAAATATTAAAATTCTTCTCTATATATTAACCATTTTTCATTCAAAAGAAATGGCAAGGTCGTTTTGCTATATATTTTATTTCTAAGTATAATCCAAAATAGATACACATTGCAATTCCAGCTACATTCCGGCTTTCGCAAGAAGCACCATTTCTGCAAATGTACACATTAATTATTTTCGAACCATATGCTTTCCGTTACTATTACTACTGACCATTCCTTTATCCGATCTACGCCTTTACCTCGTTTATACACATCCCCTTCGTTTAAATTCATAAGAATAATGTAATTTTAAATATTTCCCCCCCGAATGAGTGGTGTACACAACACCTTTCGACCATGATTAAATCAATCGCGCCCACACACCCGAAACTCAT
>KB696814.1:0-11165 GCA_000349165.1 Anopheles christyi | reverse complement strand
CGCACCCCTTCCCGCTCACTACCTTCCCCTGCCCTTGCGCAACATGGTTTAATGAGTGAAAATGCGGGCCTCATGTGGGATGCAATGGATGTTCCGGTGTACCGACACAGGAAGCACGGTTAGCGCGTGCTAAACGGGAGTAGGCTTTACATAACAAAGCATCCCGTGCACACGCAGCAGCAGCAGCAGCACCGCGGCCGCCACCACTACCATCGTGCTGTACGTGTGTGTGTTTGTGTGTACGTGTTCCGCAAAGAAAAAAAAACCACTAGGCGCCTCCATCGACGCGAGAGGGATGGAGGGGCAGGCAAAAAGTGAGAGTTGGTGAGCGTGGGACCGTGAGCGCTGAAGGCGCGGAAAATTCACCATCAGCAGTACAAGTGCACAAAGGTGTGCAAAAGGAAAATACATCCCAAGCGCGATAGTGTGTGTGTGAGAGAAAGGGACCGAGAGAAAGTCAGAGCAAGAGAGCAGGATACAAACAGAGAAAAGAGAGTTTTCAAACTTGTATTCGGCGAGAGTGAGCGACGGAGAAAGGGTAAGTAAAAAAAAATCACACAAAAACACATACACATTCCATTATGTGTCACGAAAACGGAAACCCACAGAAGAGACAGCACTTTTCCTCCGCTAGTGGTTTTATGATTGATTTCCCACTCCCAATATCCTTTAGCGCACATGCTTTACGACCGCACTTGAAAGACAGCAAACGAAACGAACAAACACACATACATACATACATACATACAATGCTGGAACCGTTCTCTACACCAACTGGATGACACCAACAAAATAAGAGAAAAAAAAAACCATTCGGTTTGCGGTACAGGAAACAGCACAACGTTGCGGGAAAAGGTAATTTTCGGATTAAAATTTTGAACCACGTGTTCAATGACCTGTAGGCACGCACATACACGTGTTCCGCTAAAAGCATGCAGTAGTGAGATCGATAATAATCATGAGACATTCACTACACGGCTAGGAGTAAGTAAAGTATTCAACGATCAAAGAACACTTCACACTCCGGAACAGGACACTAGCAGCAGCAGTTGTAGGCATCACGATGCGTCTACCCAATTTACGCACACACACACTTCGTCTCACAAATGAGTGTGAGTGTGTGCGTTTTTTTTGTGTGTGGTACGCATACCAACGCACATTCCTTCGCTGTGGTCGGTATTTTGTGTGTGTGTGTGTGTGTGTGTGAGTAGTGTACACACGTATCCTGGAATGCGAGCAGCGTGTGATGTGCGAGCAGAAGGTCGAAATGTTACTTCACACACCGCGACGGCGGTGCAGATGTACAGATCCTGGTACGTGTTTCCCCGGATCCTTCGTGTGTGTCGGGTGTCCGCATTCAGCCCATCAGGGCTATCGGGGGAAATTAGAAGAGGAAAACTCAGGGAAGGGAGAGGGAACAAGATGGAAAAGCGGATCATGATTCTTATGAATGAAGCACCAAACATTGGACGGAATGTTGTGAGTGACCTACAATTTCCCTTTTTTCTTTCCCCTATCACACCCAGCACCATTCACTTCTCATTTTTAACCCCCAGCGCTTTGATGCATCCTACTTGGATTAATTTTTCATCCGACCTCCGAGGACGAAGGCTTGCTCTGTAGCACGTTTTGCTTCATATATTCCCTGGTACTGCCGCAGCCACGGTAATAAACGACGATGAATGATGGTTACAGTCGCGCGCGAAAATTGGTTTGACTCTATCCACTCGTTAGCAGAATCCCCGTTTGTATCCCTTACAAGTGTGTTATTAGAAACACTCATAGCTTCGTACACTCCTTAACAGAATCCGATCGAAATTTCCTCGCTTGAATAGGATGCCCTTTCACGTTTTCTGAACGTTTAATTTCACCGTTTTTTCCCCCCCTTTGGTTGTCACTCGTTTTGCTAGTAGTTCGGAGAAAGACAGCAAACGTACACACATTTACAAACACAAGCACACAGAATAGGATATACTAAACAACGCTGTATGATTAAATTATCGGAGATCTATCTTTTAGCATTTGAACCACACCATCACATCTCATTCCTTCAGCACGAGGTCAACGGGAAACAGGACCCAGAAACCATGGCCCAATCCACACCAATGCGCACACAGTGATTTCTCTTCTCGCAGCTCAACAACACATACACCGAACACACATACAGAGATTTCACTTGATTTTTCAATGGACCGATATGGCTGTGAAGATGGAGGATTTTTTTCTGCTCTTCCCCACAACCGAACAGGCTCGTTCGCTACTACCTACCACAAAAAATGCGGTCCACCTTCAAGGAAGGAAGAAAATTCATGCACTTTAAGCGAACGGGCGGCACTTCTTTCTGCAGCAACCCCAGACACACACACACACACAGACACACGTCACAGGACACCCACCGGGGACAAGGCTGCCCTTGTCGTGCCCAGGCAGAGTTGCTGCTAACTCCTACTCCTGCAGTACCAGCAGCAACACCAGCTGCTCCCGTCGTGTGGTCCGGGGGAAGACCTTTTTCTTTCAAGTTTCCTGCAGGATGAATCGACTGCCATCCATCACACTACGAACCGAACCATTCACTTTACCACCACCACCAGCACCACCACGACAACCTTGTATCCGCACACACCGAGACACGCACACGCGCCTTCCTATGCAACCTTTTTCTTTCTTTTTCGTTTTCGTTCTCACTCTACTTAGATAAGCAGCAGAAATTTTAATGCAATACACGAGCTGTTTAAAATTACGAGCACGGTAGGGAAAAATGGTTGGGGTGCAGGTTTCGCTTCCTCCCTTCCTATACAACCACACGGTACACAAGGCAGATCCTGCTCCCCAACGGTAGTATCACACCGATGTAGATGAATGAACAACGAGGACGACTCCGGATAGAACCAGCAGCACACCAGTAGGGGACGGTTTGTCGTACGCTCGTTGCATTCCCGAATCGAACTGCGGATCCGCGTAACGAACACGCCAGTAGGTACACGACGGTACAACCGAATTTACGAGGAAAACCCTAGCACTCTTTCTCTCCAGAGCGCTCATTGATTCTCTCGTGAAAATGTGCTAATGATGTTGTTCCGTAGTGTGTAGCAAAGAAAGAAAGAAAAAAACTGTGTTGCGTTACGTGCGTCGACCTGAAATGCGATGATATTAGCTGCGTGCTGCACATGCGCACCACGTGTTGTAACGTTTCTCAACCGGTGGGCGAGTAATGAGATGGATACCATGAAGAACGCGTATTTAAATTGACCGTTATATACTTAACTACACTTAAGCTGAACCCTTCTTCATTTATTAACATCTTATTAGCCACTACAAGCAAAACGGAAAAGAGGCGTAACGTTAACTACAGATTGGTACCGTACAGGTTGACAGGGCGGTTTTTGTACCGTTTTGAAATGTCTTTCTCAATCTGTCCTTGAAGCGTTTTCGTCTGTTCCACAATTTTTAGTTGCGTTGGTTTCAGCTCCACACTTTGCTGCTTAAAGCTGACCGATTTTTCCTTCTTCATCTTTGCTGTCTCCTTCATCTTTTCAATCGAGGACAGTTTTTGCTGCACTTTAGTGGCCAAAATATCCACGTACCTGTGAAATGTAAAAGTGCAAAAAAGCGCATTTAAAAATGAACGATTTTAGTGAGCGATAGTCTTTTGCTCGACCGAAGTTCTTACACTGGGGAATGTTTTATCTGCAGCAGATGCTGCATCAATTCATCAGTAACACCCGCGTACACGACTTCTGCATCGGCCATCATACTTGCCACCGTTTTTTCATCATGGTCTGCAAAATTCTCCATAATTGAGAACAATAGGACCGGTGCCTTATCTTCACTACCGAGCTGATGCAGGCGCATTTTAAGGAACGATTGCAACTCCAAGAGATCGTTGACGAACCGATCACGGTACTGCTGTGCATCGAGTACGGTATATGCTTCGTCACCCTTTGCAACACCGCCCAAATTACCAGCGTCCTCCACGACGATGCCACTCTCCTCCAGTGAAATGTTAAAATCGATCACATTTGCATCGTTGGCTGGTGCCGGATCGGCAAGCACATCTGCGGCACCCCAATCAATATCACCAACTTCGAGCTCGACCGGTGCATCTAGATCCAGGCCGTGTCCATCACCAAAATCGATCGCTCCGTCATCACCGTCTCCAAAATCAATTGCTCCACCATCATCCACGGCCTCTTGCTGCTCCGTAACAAACTTTACCGGGGGCTCTTCAATCGATAGCGGTGGCTCACCGTACACGTATTCGTACACGGTCGTGTTACCCTTGGCTAGCACGTGTTTCAACAGTGGTAGAAATTCTGCATCGTTTACAAACGAGGCATACAGTTCGACCGCTTTCTTGAGCGGCGCTACCGAGCAGGCTACCTGCGTGAGCATACCGGGTAAGTCGTTGAACACTTTGTCCACCAGCTCCTGGCGAAGGTTTTCACCCGTAACGCCCAACTGCTTGCACATGTGTTGATACTCCGCCAGTACAACCTTTTCCGAGCGTTCCAGGTCTTCCACCTTCTTTTCCGCTTCCTCACTAAGCTGCTCAAGATGTTTGATCTGCTTGCGTATGCCCGGGATTTCGTAGTTGATATTGCGTACCAGAATTTGAGCAGCTTCCGCCAAGTAAAGGTTGTCTTTTTCGTACATTTTAACAATTTCCTGCCAGTCCTTCATGCGCTGGCTACCGTAACGTCCAAACACGTTCTTTGAGTCGGCTTCGGTGGTCTTCAGGATATCCACGATCCGAATACAGTGGAAATAGTTTACATCTGGAATGGGTGATGACTGTGTAAAAAAAAAACCCAAACCTCAGGGAAATTTAACGTAAAAAGACTTACGTGCACCGGATAAAAGCTGCAACAACTCTTCGTGCTCGGGCATGTCGGTGATGGCATTGCTGATTTTGTTACGAATGTTTCGTATATGAAGGTGCCAGTTTTTGTCAACGATTCGTCGAGATATAAGCCAATCCAGCAGCTTGCCAGCGGCGATGTCGATCGGGATTTCCGCTTCCTGTGGTACATGAAGGAAGTTCGGAATAAATATAGAATAATACATATAGACGACTGTATTATGGAAAACTTACATTCATCTTTGTAAAAGTACACTCGAACACAAATGTTCGTGTTAATCGGTGAAAGGGATGAGGATGCAAAGCAAAACAAAGTTTCCACGTATTCGATTGATGGGTGTACGGAAACCAGGTTGGGTCATGGACACAAACTTCCATTGACACGATAATTTCATACTGTTTGAGCGAGTTGAGCTTGCATATATTATAAACTCTGTTGGGAATTTAACCAACTGATGTGTACCTTAAGTAACATTAAAAGAAATGGAATAGTATAGCGATCTAAAAAGGCATTTATTAGTTCCATTTTTCAATTTACAACGAAATTATATTGATCGCCACGCGCTATATCAACCTTGGTATTGGCAGTCGTCTCAACACGCTGTAACAAAACGTTGTTTACATTTGCCTACAGTTTGACAACACGACCCGGCATTAGAACATAAACAAATCCATCGAGGCAAACAACAGTTTTCCGTATTGCAAGCATCCATAAAGCCTTTTTTTCATTTTTACCAAAACTATGGCGAACGATAAACGCACCGTATACGTTGGTGGCCTTTCGGAGGAGGTGACGGAAAAGTTAATTACCGACGCGTTCATCCCGTTCGGTGATCTGGTAGACATACAGATGCCAATCGACTACGAGTCACAGAAGCATCGCGGTTTCGCTTTCATCGAGTTTGAAAATGCGGAGGATGCTGCCGCCGCCGTTGACAACATGAACGATTCGGAACTGTGCGGAAGAACGATACGTGTCAACACTGCAAAACCGCAGCGCATCAAGGAGGGCAGCAATCGGCCGGTATGGGCCGACGATAATTGGCTGCAGAAGCATGCGGGAGCTACACTCAAGAACGATGGGGAAAATGGTAGCGACCAACCGATGGACACCAGTACGGATGAGGTGCAGCCGAAGGAACCGAAAGCAGCGGAAGAGAAGAAACGTAACCCGCAGGTTTTCTTCGACATACGAATAGGGAACAGTGATGTGGGTCGTGTCATAATGGTTCTGCGTTCGGATGTGGTGCCTAAAACAGCGGAAAACTTCCGTGCGCTCTGTACTGGCGAGCAGGGCTTTGGATACAAGGGATCAACGTTCCATCGCATCATACCGGAATTTGTAAGTGTTTTTAGTTATTGGACGTGGTGATCGTTCTCATTATTCTTATGTGTCTTGTCCTATGATAGATGTGCCAAGGTGGTGACTTTACTGCAAACAACGGTTCGGGTGGAAAATCCATTTACGGTAAAAAGTTTGCAGACGAAAACTTCGTGCTTAAGCATACCGGATTCGGTGTGCTTTCGATGGCAAACTCTGGCCCAAACACGAATGGTTCCCAGTTTTTTATCTGCACGGAAAAGTAGGTCTTGGGAAATCATAAGAAGTGATTCTGCTTATATTTACATATTTCTAACCTTCTATTCTACAGAACTGACTGGCTGGATGGAAAACATGTCGTTTTTGGTAATGTTATTAGTGGAGCAGACGTGGTGCGAAAAATGGAACGCTGTGGATCAAAGGGTGGACGAGTGCAGCAGAAAGTTACGATCGTCGCCTGTGGTGAAGTGAAGGGTTAATAAACGAACGGCGTTAATTCCTTATTAAGTTGTATTGAAATGAGTTCATTTTCTCACTGCATTTATGAGCTTGTTAAATTTAAAGCATGTTTGTAAATTGTTAAAATTAGTTTTCATAGGTTCGATCCTCATTAAATGCTCACAAGCTTTACACAATACAAATGTGGTTCAAAGCGCAGTAAATGTGCTTGAGTAGCGTAGCATACGTGTTCTTTGTAGGTATCGACACTTAGACAGTATAAAATTGGCCTAATTGTGTTTTTTAATCTTTGCAATGCAATTAAATGCATCAGCAGCAAACTAATGCGTATTCACCAAACACCCTGGAACATGTGTTTGGAATTTAACAAACAAGCTTATCAGGCGTGCTTCTGTAAAGCCTTATTTTTGATCATCAAATTTAAATAGTAATATGTTCGCTAGTGAAAGAACGCACTATTTCCGGGTGCTTGTAATGTTATTTTAACCTGCCTACCATCTTCATACGTAACAACATCGTGTAAGCCACATGTTTTTAAATTATTGGCATGCTTTCTGCATTCTGTTTAACATTCTACATTCTTTCACGACACTTATTTCCGCTAGGAAACTCAACGATGCTGGTTAACATTTCTTTCACCCCTATGCTTCGACGGTTTGCTGCCAAGTCTTCTTGTTCTTGCCAAGTCTTCCGAAAAGATGCTGGAGTGATCTCAACTCTGATGCTGATATTTATCATTTCAGTAATTTCTTACATTTGAATAAACTCGATATGAATGTCATTCATATTCGATCGCATCTGTCAAGCGTGAATGGTAGTTGATCCACCGGTTTCCTAGTGCTAAACGTCATTCAGCCACCAAACGTCAACGAAGCAAAAAGATGTATCCCGCAAAGAAGCTCGCTCATTATTGTGATGAATTCCGTGCATGAAACGTAGCTTCAACGGAATGCTTATAATTCGCGTCGTGGTACTAATTCCTTCCCTATCCCTACGATAGGCTGTGTTCGATAGAGGTCTGGGACTGATGGTAGTGCTTAAACAGTCCTTAATGAGTGCGCGAGTGAAAAGTTGTGCATTGTGCTGAAGAGGAAGGTTGTTGTTGTTTACATAGTGCAACGTTTCCCAGTGCGAATACATGTTCACGTACGTTGTAATGTCGGGTGAGGAATAAAAATGTACCGATTTGTGCCACTACTGAAAATAAAGTTCCAGCTGGCTCTCCTGTAGTAGCAGAAGAAGGGCGTGTGAGGTTGTGTAGTGCTATTAAATTGATGTTTCAGTGTGCGGGGATCCTGTGTGCTAATAGTTTTTTGCTGCTGTCTGACTGTTGTGGGCCACAGAGCGGAAGGGTGTTGTCCGTTCCCCTATCTCTTCGGCTCTGTTTGCGTGTGATGGTGCTGCAGCATTGGTTGGTCGCAGTAAAGAGCGCATTTGAGGGAAAATATCATGGTGGTGCAGAAAGAAAGCTTTAGAAACGGGGTCATACTTCACACCGACAACGTCTGTGCCGTACGGAAACTGTGAAAAGCGGGTCATCCTAGAAAACTGAAAGGGAGTGCATCCGAAAAGTGACCCTCCTACCCGTTCGGTCGTATTTTGACAAAACGCATCCAGAGAAAACTTGAGGGAGCTTCAAGAAGGCATCGTAACAAAGCAGGCTGTTTTCGAAGCTGCGGTGTATGAGTACCTAGGCACCAGGGATTGTTTCGATGAAGCTGGCCCTCGCATCATAGGAGCCGAAGCTGGTCACAAACACATGGAGAAAGTTGCTGGTAAGGTGGGTCACACAAGCAACAGTCAAGCCGTGCGAGATAGGATGTCGCGTCGTAAGAACCTTGCCGGTCTTTGTGCGGCCACAGTCGTCTGCATAGTATTGCTTTACGCCAGCCAGCGGTACACTTCGAACAGCTACGGCACGGAGTACTTCCGACCACGGGAACGCCCGGTCAACCTGCGGATGCTCAACTCCCACAAGTATTATGGGTAAGCAAGCAGCATTTTCACATAGAACGCACGGTAGAAGATCGTATCGTTTTCCTGACACACCGTTTACATCAAATACACACATCTACCTGCAGTGGTGGGGGGAGGTCCGAATCTTGCAGTATGCCTAAAAAGTGAAAGCTTTGAAAGGCACAACTTTGCAAGGCATGCACGCGCTACTCACAGAAACCTTTTTTATTTAACAAACTAGCTTCGGGCGAGCATTCCAATGCCGGCGATGGGAATTGGGAGCATCACAAAACGGGGCAATGAAAAGAAAGAATTTGCGTGCCTCGGCTGCTATGCGCCTTGCCTGGTATTGTTTCATCTTTGAGGAGGAAAATCTTGCTGGCTTCACTTTTCAAATTCTTGACAATTGTTCATATTGTTCTAGAAATTCCATAGCAACCGCATCACCGCACCCTTAGCGACAGGGGTATATTAAAAATGTTGTGCAACCAGCGTTCAAGATTTTTGCCTTTGTGCCGCCCTTTCGTACACAAGGTGTATTTTTCTTCAAGGCATAGCAAAATCCACTTCCTGTTCCTTTTTCTTAAACCGTCAGTAAATATTTAACAAGCATGTTTAGAAAAAAAAAAAAAATTATTAAATTATTTCAATCATTTTTCTTGTTTTTATTAAAATCAGTTTGAGTTCAGTTTTTTTTTTTCATAAAAGTATTTTATGATTTTACGTTTTCAGCTCAAAATAATTATCTAAGGAACATATTAAACAAATAATTTTGCGCAGTTTGTTTCGTGTGAGTCGTGTACTGTTTGGTTTGTTATGCAAATGTTTAATGCTACCCATTTTGTTAGTACATGTGTTCGTTCCTAGAATGCCATTCGGAAGAGTTTAGTAAGCCGCTAATATTTACACAATTGTTAAGTTAAGATAGAAGTCAACTGTTGTATATGACTCTTATGACGACCAACTTCACAAGCCAAGCTTTTTTCTAGCCTGATTTGTGTAGCATACTTGTGTCAGACTTTTTTTGT
This sequence comes from Anopheles christyi, assembly GCA_000349165.1. NCBI lineage: Eukaryota > Metazoa > Arthropoda > Insecta > Diptera > Culicidae > Anopheles > Anopheles christyi. The sequence continues at coordinate 1,543 of KB696814.1, read as the reverse complement.
AGACACAGTTGTGCAGAAAGGCGAGATTTGTATTAAGATTCGGCTGTTGTTTTAATGAATTAGCTGTTTATACAATGGACCAAAATTGGTGCCAAAATGGTTGAATCGAGATATTTGCGCAATGGCGCAAAATTTCTCAAATTTAGAGTGAGATTCGATATGAATCAAATGCCATAATGTATGTTATGGCGAATATACAATGTTTCCTACATAGACATAACTAGTTGATAAAAAATAATACATTTTACATTGTACATTTAAAAATATTTACATTTAGTACTAATTTACTAGTTCGCGTCACGATGGGCTGACATTGCGCACTCACTAGTTTGGGTGCTTTTGCTGATGAACTAAAGATTTTGCATTATAAAAAAAATATATTCAAACGAAATGTGCCAAGAACATAAATAATATACACTCCACTCAAATCAATTACATAGGAGCCCCATTACATATCAGCAATAAAAGGCGGTATTGCTAATTTCATTCAAAAAAAAAAAAAATTAAGCAGCTAGTAATAAATCCAGAAAGAATCAACATATATTTCACTTCACTACTTGGTCCCATTTTGAAAAGATCCGTCCCTCTGTTCCTTCGATACCTTAAATCATGCAAAAGTGAAAGCATCGTTTCCGGAGAGTTTAACAAAATTGTCTCCAAATCTGGTTCCTTTCCCACGGTTTTTATCCAGCGATACTTTCTAAAAAATCCTTACGAATCAACCACAATTCCAGATTGATTGCTTCCTTTTCCCATTTTTGTTCTTGTTGTTAATCTGCACACTTTTGCCGGGTAGTAGGGCATTATCTACAAAATGAACCATACACACATTCATCCACAGTCTGGGACGACACTTTAAATTACCCATGTCGCAAGCGGAGTTCATTGACAATGCACGCCAAACCCATACTCAACACACTTGCTTGTGCACTGGGAAAAAGTGCATTGTTTGATGCATGTAAACATTTACCTTTTCTTAGCGTTCGTTCACGCGTCACCCAAGAGGACCGGCGCGCCAGGCGTCACTATTGTCAAAAAACAATGGTGCAAAAATTATTCCTCATTCAGCGACGGTGCGGTATGCAACCTTACAGTCCCATCGTCGGGAGCATAACGCGCCCACACAAGAAAGGCGTTCATTGGCCTTTCCGTGTGCGCTAAACGAGAGGCGCAAGATAGTGGAGTAGTGATTGGCGCAACACCAGAGCACTGCGTGGGATCTTTGCGCTCTTATGTTTAGCTAGCAGAGCAGCAAAGGCGTGGTGTTGTTAGGGTGGTAGCGGCAAGCGAATTGTTTCACTTACTTTGTCTCACGTCTTCTCCGGCCAGTATAAGATCGGTGGACCCCTTATGGGTAGTGAAATGGTTCTCTTTCTTATTTTGCCAAAACGTGCTAAAATTATTATTCATTGTAGTGTATTAGCTAGCGTCGCGTCCCATTACTAACTGGCCGTTGTCTTTTCTTCTTTATTTGTAGGTCACGATCGTACGGTGGAGCTGCGAGTGGAGGAGGAAACGCTGGAGGTGGCGGAGGAGGAGGAGG
>KB696813.1:0-11115 GCA_000349165.1 Anopheles christyi | reverse complement strand
TTCAGCTTCACTTAAACATTTTCACTGAGGTTAACATTGAAATAAAAACAATCAAAAATGCCCTTCCCTCCACTCTTTCTAAGAAATTAAACAATATTTTACATTAAAGCAAACGGGTCCCCCAGCAACAGGATGCCCGTGTCGCAAAAGCTTTCTCTAAACAAGTGTTTTACATTTCTGCCAATGTAAAACCATCACACTCGCTGCTTTTCTTTTTCACGCAAAGGGTCGTTGTTTTACCTTCGTATTATTATGTACGTTCTGTCGGCAGTTGGAAAGGTTGTAATAAAAATATCAAAATTAATTACCCTCTCGAAAAGGGTTCGGCAGGAGATTTTCCAGCTTAACGGCAGCATGGAAAGCGTGAGCGAAAAGCATAGAAAAGTCTTTAAAAAATGCAAACGCCTGTGTTCGATCAGCCTCAGCAGACGCCCTTGTTTCCAGTGGAGAGATTAGCTTGTTTTAAAATTTACGAGCAACATATTTTCCGCCTACTGTAATCTTTTATTGTTGGTTTGAGTTTGGAAAGCAAGGATTGCTATGATGTAAGGTGCCTTACCTTACTTCCTTACGTCAAGAATCGGATGCCATTGGTTTGCCGCGCTTGAATGGAAAAGGAAAAGAAAATAATTATAACTCCTGCTGGCAAAGTTTGCATGGTTATTCAATATTTTAATTATGACGAAAGCATATCAGATGATAAGATGATATTATATTTAGAAACGCTTCTAGATTGGTTGTTTTATTTCGGTTTCATTCGTCCGTATTTGAACGATGGTGGAAAATTAAAAATTCATGAAAAGATTATTTAAGAGGAAATCGTTTGACAGCTTATACTACTATACTAATGCTTTAATTAAGGTTCCAATTGAATAAATACTGTTTCCTATACAACGTCCAGCCGTTCACAACGTTGTTTAACATGATGCATAAAACGGTTGAAAAGCTCAATCCGATCCCTTTCAGCGATGGCGTGGGGCCGGAAATGGCAATGGAAAATTTCCTTACTGACAGCTGTCAAATTCGGACGAACCTTTCGCATGCTCAGCGGAAACACTTCAAAGTTATTTCATTTTGCACCAAATTCCGACACTTCAAGACTCCGGCGCTGAAGGTGCTTTCATTCTGTGTGCCCTTACCGTACACGCTAATCGCTCTTTGAGAATCTTTGGAATTTTCCCCTTCCTTACCTTCTCTCCCCCTCTGGGGATGTGGGAAGGATAGCAGACGGGAGGCAGTTACACAAAAAATTCCTGGAACTTTTATGCCAGACTGTCACAAATCAGGATCAACTTTCCATTGGCCTGATCTAAGGCTGTGGTTTGAAGTAGCTTCTTTTTTTTTTTTGTTTATTATGTTTAGTTGTGCGCTAGGCAACAGCAACCTCTCGAACATGGTGGCTATTATCTGGTGTGCTTTTTTATTTTTTAGTTTTATATTTTAAAATACCTTTCCAACGTCCATAACGTCGAGCAAAAAGGGGTTTTAGTGGAATGTAATGCAAGACAAAAATCCCAGAAATTACTTCCCTGCACGTAATGTACCTTCAACTACGAGCTTCCGTTTTTTTTTTCCCCCATCCTGTTAACCTTATTATGCACACCAGTGCCTCGGCAGCTGAAGTTTATGTCCTACAACATTGTCTTCCTTCTAACCGAAAGCTCTCGTTTACGCACACTGTCACAGCTAATGAAGGGTCGGTTTCCGTGTAATAAGTACATCTTTGTTTCGCACCTTCTTTGAAGTGCCATTTTCACCTAGTCAAATTTAGTTTTATTTTTTACTTTATTTTTTTTTAAATTTTGCCTTTGTCAGCCACTGTCTATCGTAGATTTGTTTTTGGCAACTTTGCTGACACTTTGCTATTTTTTTTTTTCGTTTTCGTTTCAAGAAAGCAAATTGACCCACCGTATATTACGGTGGGCAAACATCGACAGCGTTGGATGAATAATTCATCCGGATGAAAATGCCTCCACGCTTAATAGGTTTATTGATTAAAAGATAAAAATAATCTCCGCTAAGTGCACGCGCCGACGGTCCGTTATTCTTCTGCAACTATTGCTCTCGCCATTTTGGGCAATCAGGGGTAAAAAGGTAGCGACCGCTGAGCCAGTTTGTTTTTTTTTTTTTAAGGGGAAATGTAATACAAAAAGGTTCAAATATTTTCACCGTGTGCTGCCATACCAAACCTAATTATAAAGAGAGATAGAGAGAGCAAGGAAGCGACAGCACTGAAAAGGTTGTACAAGGGCCCTATCTTACCACCCCAAACCGTTCGTATCCGTAACGGTGAAGAGCTGTTGTCGTTGGCTATCATAAAAAATATATATATCCTTTTGCTGACTTTGATTTGACTTTCAATAGTGTGCTCGGGATATCGACTGCACCAACAACACTGACGAAGGAATGGGTGGACGGGACGCCAATGTGAAAGATTCCCAAATTCCTGCACAATGATTAAGCCGTATCAGGTTCAACTTTTGGGGCTAAACGTAGCGAACAGCGCAACAACATACAACGACACACCAAACGAGTGTGTTTTTCTGGTTTTACACACACAAAAAAAAAAAAAAGAGAAGCTCGTTGGACTTGCCTGTTTATTTTTGGCTTGACATGGGCGTTCGTTAACGTTCAGTTTCCTTCATTAACGGATCGATACCAAGAATGGCCTTTGGTAAGACGGTGCCCGGTTTTGTTGCGAGGGTTGGGAATAACCGCCGTGCTCTATAATTTTCCCCCGTCCCACTTGTAAGGGTGGATAAACTGGGCCCCGAGGTCACATTACTAATCAATCGATCTAGAGAAGAAGAAAAAAACCAAACGGGAGGGAAGTTTAATTTAACTTATTACACCCTTTGCATATACAGGCCAGGGAAAATGCTACCCACGTAATAATGACTCCCAACGGTAGAACGGGACAGTTTCTCATCATACAAGCTCAGCATCAGCCTTGTTGCTACTGAATATTTCATCATGTGATATGATCGAAAGCTACGAGAAAGTGACAAGGAGGGACCAATGTTGGTTCTGACACTCCCACTATAGTCCTGGTAGCGGTCTGGAGGTGTAGCTTATGAGGGTTTTTTTTATATGCCATGGGAACAAAACAGTAAAATCACGGCAGAGGCAAAGTTTTTAATTAACTACCATAACTTTGACGACAAATGGATGACGCTGCAGGGTATGGAAAAAGTCACTCTTGACATGTGAACATCACCTGCAGGCTTCATGGAAAATTGGAAGGACCACAATACCCTACTCTATCGTCGAGGAAAATGCAAACGCCATCTAACAATTGACAAACTACCGTTGAAGTGCGAAATGTGAGCATTTCCTCGCGGCAAACTTGGTTGGCCGTAGAATGCTGTAAAACAATTACAAAAAAGGTGCCTATTTGAATGGCGGTACAAATTGTTGTATGCAGCACAATGGAAGGATTATAAAGAAGGGTTGAAAGTTTTCTCGCTTGCTAGAAAATGAAGTTTTTACCTTTATTGTGATGAACAATGGAATGTTATCAACTAGGATGGATAAATTGTGATTGTAAAAAAGGTTTAACAGCTCCACAGCAATTAATGTTTCTAGTTATGGATTTTTTTCATGTGACGACAACGTTACATTTTGTTTGACAAATTGGAATCTCTTTTGTATGGCAAAACTGTCTAAGATTTACCCATTTGTTTTGGGGTGTTTGCATTTCCAGTAAACGTGCGTCAAAAAATAAGCAAATAATGTGCACCACACTTTCATCCCAGACTCTGCAGCGTTTTGATAGAGTCTGAAAATTTTATTTCAAAGCTTAGAACGAAACCCCTCCAGTGAATTGGTGTGTTTAATCTGAAACTCGTGCACGACCACTAACGCAAGGGAACAATTTTCAACCCCAAAGCAGTGCAGCTGTGGAAACTTTTTACCTGAGAATCCATCACCCATAACCTTCTGGGAGGTTATTGTTTACCAAAATTATGCAGTGGTCAACTTGAAAGCGAAAGGACAAATAAAATATCCCATCGAGGGGTGGTAGAGGTACGTAAGCTTCGACAACCACAACCATAAAAAAAACTGATTCGAAAACAAATCCGTAACACCGTGAAGGGTAAGCATCATCAATCAGGATCAGGAAAAAAAAATCATTGCCCTCTCTGTCCGGGGATCTGCCCGTTTTATTGAGGTAAAGTGGGCTAACGATGGACCAGATGCTGTAGTGCTAGACGCGTCTAACAGACAGGTGCTAATATCCATCCACATAGAATTGTAGCACACAAGGTAACAGCGAAAAATATGATCAAATGAACAATCGTTTTTCATCCGGCGATTCTCCGTGGTGCGGCAGTCCGATGATGATGATGATGATGGTCATGATGTATGTGAGTGGCTGGAGCTTGGTAGGCGAAATGGATTCGATGGCTCGTGTAGGATGCTACACCAGCACAATACATCCGATCAAATGGACCAGTAGAGAGGCGACAAAAACCTCACAGCCGTGACAATCCATTGGTAGAAAACAAGGATGTACCGCACTTCACCGTGTCTTATAAGGTGTGTGAGCTTTTTTGTTTTGTTTCTATGTTTTCAAAGAACAGGAAAAACCCGGCTCAACGACCACACCTGTGGTCAAACGATTTCGATTGGCTGCTTCCAGCGCTAGAAAATTTATCAAACTCACTCAGACGGATAACATGCCGATAATGATCACACCTTGGTGTATGGTATGGCACGTTGGCGGACTACAAATGGTCCGTGAAACAGTCGAGTGCAATTGACGGTCGTTCGTTGCGATTTAATGAGTATGTGGATTGAACATGTTTACGGTTATGCTGCTGTAAAAGTGGGCGGCCGGCCGGGCGGAGTGTGAACAAGATAATTATTATTTCATGTTTGCTTATGAAAAAAAGAGGAATGGGTGGTTTCTGTAGGTGGGCTAGAAAGCTAACATAAAAATGTTTCCCATAAACTTCTAAACGCAATTTGTTGAATAACTTCGGTTAGATGTAAATGCGACATAAGTTTTAATGAGCAGGTGGGGAAATCAATGGTACATTACACGCAAATACACATTCTGTGTAGGAAAATTCCCTGAACATTATCAATATTGCTTGTGCAACTTTAAAATATTGCATACATAATCCGCAATTATGCCCAACAACGCATTTATAAAAGCAATTTTCACAACATCAGCAGCCAGACAGTTGGTATCGTTTGCGTTGAAATTAATTTTACTTAGTGCTTAAGTGTTACCTCCCATCAAATCACTGCTGCTGATGCAGGGTCATATCCGTGTTTTGTCGTTAAATCCCAAATCAATGCTACCACACACATAAACGGTGTTGAACCGTACTGTTTTTTGTTCATTTCCCGGATCGTTTTCCATCGCATGAAAATTGTACGATCCTATTGCTGCCTATTCTACAACTTCTCAACACCAGCTAAGCGCGTTCGGTCCTAACGATGCCTGACGAGCGAGATAATATTTTGTGCCCCCTGCCTATGCCCTTCGCAGGTGGGTGCGGCTTTTATGCTTTTGCAGAGAGACGAGCGGTAGCCCAAGGCGCTCACTTTTAACGGCTTTATCGCCCTCGGGGGTCATTCGCCCACCTCGCCGCTTAGGTCGGCTCTGCCGTTAGTCGGCTTTATTTGGGCAAAGTAAAATCTCTGCCAAAAGATAGATGATACCGTACGTTGTCCCATATTTTCAGATGTATTTAATTTTTTTATGTATCCTCCCTGTTACAGAGATTCTCTTTCAACAGAGCGTGATTCAGGTGCACATAGAAGCATAGGAAAATTAAATAAAAAGGCTGAATGAGTGCACTAAAGTCGATCAGAAGGCAATCTTGTTGAAAATCAGCATGATAATGAGTGGAGTAATGACATTATACAGGAACAAGGCTCAAATAATCTTTGAAGATTGGACAGCCTAAGTGTACTTAAGGAAAATACTATCCTATAAGTTTCCTCTAAGCATCAAGTTAGCTTCAAATAAACAAAATTTACATCCATAGGTAATTATTTTTTTGTTTTGGTATATTTTTATAGATTTACAATATTTGTTATTGTCAATGGTTAGAATAATTTTTAAACAAAAAAATAAAATATCGGTTAACCTAATACTTTATACTTTCAGGCTTATCTAACACTACTCGAATGGCAAAAGTACACAAATTAGAAAAAAAGAACCCTTTTCCAACATTCACGCTCCGTTCACTTCCCTTTAAAGTTGAAACATTGTGGTTAAAATTGTAATTGTGTACAAATGAGCAAATCATCTCACCAAGAGATGACACATACACACAAAAATACCAAGATGAATACAAAACAGTCACCTGTCCAAACACATACAGATTAGCTTTTGATGGCATTTGCAAACAATCGAATTCCCTCGAGCCATTCCGACGTTCCCACATTGGATGCTGTTTGCTACCTTCTGTTGGCAAAGTGCTGATCATATTAACCGCAAGCAGTGTTGCCAACGTTCCAAAAAAAAAAAGCCGTTCGATAGCACCACTAATAGGATTCTGCAATCGCATGAGCTATCGATTGCTACACGCTTGCTTAATCTTACAGGCCACAGCCTGCCAGGATGCCAGGGTAATGATGGAATCGGAATCGGAAAGGTAACGCTATCAATCGGAAGGAACAGGGTTTTCCATAATCATTACGTTATTGATTTTATTACATCTTCCGATGGAAGAGCCGATTTGCTGGCGAACATTCGTACGTGTGGTGCAAACAAAACAAAAAAAAAGTCCCGCTGCAAACGGAAAGTAGAAAACGTGGAGAAACCAAGTACCAAAAAATGGTACCATGGCATGTGGCAAAAGAGTCTGTATTACATGTTGCACTCCACGCTTGCCTTGCCCTGCCACTGACATGATGTTTCTGCACGAACATGGAACGGAAATATTATAATATAATCAACCGCGGATCGAAGGAAAACATCCCACAATCTGGGCCGATGCTTCAGGCTGTCGAGAGAGCCGAAAAGGCAGTGCAGTACGGTAGGGAAGTAAGATATTTGACTAACGGGCGAAGGCCACGTACCGGCTGCCCTTTGTAGGCGTAATATTACCAGCAAGAAATAACAACTCGAGAACGCGAAAAAGCGTTCATTATTTATGTGCATTTTGTTTGCTTGTACACAGGGTTTACTTTCATCCTTGCTGCTGCAGCTGCACGGCAGTACCGTTCGAGAATCCTATCCGGCAATTGCTGAATATTGTGACAGCGTCTACTCGCGCGTTTCGTGCAACGATTCGCTACAACCCTCTAAAATCCCTCGGTTTTTGGCTTTCACCGCAGCCGGGCCTGTGGCCTAACTGATGTCGTAGACACAGACAGTTGTAAAGTAAACATTTCTACCAACATCAATTGAATCGTACGTTGTCTTGTAATGCACATGCACAGAGATGTTGTTATGGCGTTTAGCTCTTGTGAAGCTGTACATCCTACTGCAGGAGCACAATTAATTTTGGCTTAAGGAAAGGAAATAAGTTCTTGCGAAGGGAAATTATTTATTCAAAAGACTCGTTTGCTGTAATTCGCACCGATAGCGTGAGGCCTCTTGTTTCTTTTTATCCTCGCGAGCACCTTTCTCCGAAGCTTCTTTATTACTGCCCACGCAAGTTCTTTCGTCGTTTCTGCGCAAAAGGAAGGTTATCTATTAAACCGACGTACGGTACGTTTTGCCGCTACGTACCGGAGAGCAAAAGCCGACCAGGCCGGAACGAGGCAACGTAATTGAAATGGATGTCACAATGTGATTAATGCGATTAACATAATTGCGCAGAGATGGCGGCAACTTAATTGTGAACTTGCACAAAACATACCAATCGTGTCTACGAAGCCTTTCCAAGTGTTTTAAACGTTTCATCCACCCTAGCCAGAGAAAGAAAAAACCTTACAAAGCTGTCTGTTGCAATAACGTGGCCAAATTTCCTGCCCATCTCCGGATTAATCGGTGAAGATGTTTAAATACCCTCTATTCGGTAAGCCCTTTGGGCAGGTCTGCCAATTTCGAAATGAAACACGCTCACAGCACGATCTGGATTGTTTCGCACTCCTGCAACAACATGAACCGTACGGCAGCCATGGTAACGGGGATGCCTCTAAAGATCAGGTTGATGATTTACGACGTTATCTCTCACCTTTCGCACTGCGGTTCTTGCTACCGACCGATGGTTGGTTGGTATGGTTGTTGTGTACTCGAAATACAAAACCAGATACACTAATCTGAGCAGCAAAGCAAACCTTTGCTAGACAAACAAATATCATCCTAACCCTCCGCTCCGCTATTGGGGCGAGTTTTGGTGGTGCTGCTGCTAAGGTGTAAGTTTTGTGTATGGGTGTTTACATATATCATACTTTGATTTCATATTTTTACAACTGTATACTTTAATGCTTGTAAAACACTGCACTCTGCAAGATGAAAGGTCGAGTCGAACATTTGTTTGTTCTTGTGGGAGGCGGCGATGGGTTTCAGAAATAAAAGGAACGATGTTCAATTAAGATACGTTTATGCACTTTATCATCGAAGCTAAATAAAATCCTAGATGGAATACGTTTAACATAAGTTACAGGAAAGTACTTTTAGTAAATATTTAAAGTTTTTAATAAAAACTCATAAGATCATAAGATAATGATAGCTGTACATATTATTGACAGTGCTTTTCGTGTAGTATTGTAATCAATTTTGTTGTTAGAAGATTCCATATTTGTTTTCATGAGGTATAAAACCCTTTCAATCAAGCCAACCAATTGACTGCTGTCAGTAGAATACAGACGGTTCTATGTAAAATTCATACAGCATTTGTCCATTCCCATCGACCCCGGGACTTCATCCGCTGTCTCAACTGTTGAATATTCTCAATCCTTTCAATATTCCAAGACACCCTTGCAAAAAAAAAAACGCAAATGAATTTGAACGTCGTCTGTTGCTACTCGGTTCAATTACTTATCGAGTTCGGTCCTTGACTAGGGAACCTTAAACTAGCACTGGCCGTGTTGCTTCAGTACACCTCATTTCAGACGATTGGTCATAATGAATGCGAAACTCCTGCACGGCAAAGAAAGAGGAAAACCTTCCTTCACGTAACAATGCTACATTGGGCACATGTGCCGGCCGACTCCAATACGTAACGTTAAGACACGTCCTCCTGCATACACGTCTATGCAATATTCAATTGGTTATTCTCAATGCACCAAACCATTTCCCATTGGGAATCGTAATGGATTATTATTAACCGTCGTGGTCGACCGTGGATTCCCCTAGGAACTATTGAGCCGACGTTGGAAATTTGCACACACACCAGCATACACTACCACATGTACCGACCCCTCCCGCTCTATTCCTCTTGGGTGCTATAAGAAAATCGGAAAGTAATGCGTACCGCGTATCATGTGGCGTACCGACGGTCACAAAACAACCTCAACTATACGCTTTATTGCACGCAATCACACCCACTAGCGCAGCTCACTTTTACGCTAATCTAATTTATCTTTTCTTCCCCGAACAAGTGCAAAATGGCTCGCCTGGGCCAACCTGCAGCAGTACTGTGCACAATCTTATCCAGTTACTGCACACTTCCAGCGACGACGGTGTGGACGACGACGTTTACTAGGCAGTGGTTCCAATACTCGAGCGGAATTCGATGGAAAGTCACGAATGTCAACGACGTTTTATAGCATCCTGGGGTGCGCACTGTACAAGTTCGGTTTTCTGCACTGACACCGATCTCACTTCCTGGAAGTATATCGCTCATTACAGTGATTAATACACTCTTGGCAAGGCGCTGTAGGAAGCGGAAAATTCGGGAAAGCTGTATCGTGTTAATTACTCCTGCAAGACGTCACTGGGTACTGCACTTTACGTAACGCTTGCCGAAGCTGCAAAGGTGAACACAACACTCAGCCATGGGAAATATTCATACGTGGAACACGTTCTTATGATGGGTTGATCACTGTCCAAAATGATGTTGCTTCTTTTTTGGTACGTTTCCGCAATTACACTTGCGCAATGATCCAATACTGTTAAGGATATACCAAGGTGTCAGAATAACTGCTGCCGTAACCATGCGCCAATGTCACTCACCACATTTCTCACCAGTTAATTGAACTCTTTTCGAATATATATATATAATTTTTTTACTTTACAAAACTTTTACCATTTTTATGTTACTACTATCCGGTAAGCTGGAACTGGTACACAGAACATGCCGTAGTACAAAAGAGTCCGAGTGGAGCTGAAAATAATTGGCGCTAATTTAATTTATGAACGCCATCACGCGCACAGTCACAGAGGCAGTAAATTTTTGTGAGCTATTTTTATTAAGCACTGAGCAAACCGACACTAACAAGCAAACGGACACAGCACACCAGAAAGAGGCAATATTATAATAAAGTTACAGCAATGTCGGATATTCATCAATCTTGATCCGCACCGAATCGCGCGGAAACGAACGATCGTTGCACAGGAAATGGTTGAAATTCGATAGCGGTTGGTCAACATGTTGTTTCGTTCTCACATGCCGACACTCACAGAATCGTTCAGCCTTTGCCCGATCTTGAACTGATGAAACGATCACACTGTTATGTACAAAAACGAAATGTTTTGTCTAATTAATTACTAGCTTATTTATCCCCTAAAAAACACACACACACTTCAAACCTGCCAACTACTTGAATGATGACACATGACATAGTAAACGATGATCTAAAATTGCAGCACAGAAGATATTTTGAATACTCACTTTAAAACACCGAGCGATCACTGCTCAAACAATTTTGCCTCGCGTACAAAAAACTTCAATGGCGTCCTTCACCGCAAGCACCATTTTGGTTTCTCGATCGATTTTTCTTCATTCCATGTAACGTGCTTGAATCACACTAGTGCTCTGCTTCATCCTTCCTCTTTTATTTTTTATTGGCTCACTTTACACATCCCGCTTTGGATCGTTACACGCTTTCCATCTTAACTTTCGGCATTCGGGTTCAGATAGGACACTTTCTGGGGAAGCCTTTTCCCTTTCGCACGATAAGATCTTACAAAGTACTCACCGGAAACGTGACAGTACACGCACGCACACTCAAACGTATGCCTCTTCTCAACGCACACACACA
>KB696812.1:0-11150 GCA_000349165.1 Anopheles christyi | reverse complement strand
CTGTTCCATAAAAGGGTGATAAAGCAGCATATGATATATAAACGATGTGTCAAAGCAAATTCGCCAAAGCGCTCGGTCCCAAACATTAGCGTATATCGGGGAGCTGCTGTATTTCATTCAAACGTGGTAATGGGTTTATTCAAATTGATTATTTTCTTCTGGGAACATTGTAGCTACCCTTTAATGCAATTTTTAAATCAATTTATAACTTTCTAACGGGAATGTGAGTACAGCAAAGTGAGCACACATTAAGTAAATCAAACCAAACGTAATGCTGAGTGATTTGTAACTGTACCACCAGTACCACGTCCGGAATAATACAAGTACAAAGGGATTTTCCATTCTAAAGATGTAAACTAAACTGAAAAATAACACATTGCTCACATTAAAATTTTGATTTTACATAATAATTTATGTTTGGATTAATTCTTTTTTTTTTAAACAGTATAGTTGTTATATTTTTCAACCTGGCCATGTCTCGACGACGTGCTCATTCGTGAGCAGGCCACCAAAGAAGAAGAGAAGGTGTTATATTTTAAATTTAACAACTTTTTGGCTTCCCTTACTATGTCTGCTAAAAGCAAATGGTTTAATAATGTTATACTTAAAAACCCTTTTGTTTAAAGAACAAGTACACGACTGGTTTGCTAAACGGATGGAACCTAAATACTTTGCCCAAGACATCCTCTTTGCTCAAGAAAAAATATTTTTAAAAATTGAAGTGATATTAGATACGTATTAAACAATGCGTTGATCACTTGCTAACACTCACAGATGGACATCCAAGTTTACCGTTTACTTAACTCCTCTTATTACCTCGTCTTCACCGTCGTTCACCTGTAGCTCGAACTTTATGCCAACGGTAAAAACAATTGAGTAGACACATTACACAATGAAAATCATGTTTCACTAACGCTCCATTTTCTCCTTGCTTGCGCCGTAGTCTATCATCACATATGAACTCCTTCAACGAAACTTTCGATACTCTGGTAGAACTATGGCTTGTGATCAAAATAAAATGATGCTATAAACCAAACTTACAACACTTTGCAATCCAATCAACAAGGTTGACGGTCAGCGATACTTGTACACTAGAGCCAAGCAAAGCGCTTATCGATTGTATCATGTTTTAATATTCTCACATGAACGATGTGCCTTGTGTTGTGACCAAGGGACCAACATCCTCAGTATGATACGTATGGGAACATTCGTCCCAGCACGGGATTATAGTGCTTTTTTTTTAAACCATCAAGAGAGCGCACAAAGCAGCTCTGTGAGGACGCTGCAGGATTCAACAATATTTGATTTGATGTTGCCTTCCATGTGGCATTTGCCGAATTTGCAAACAAATTCAGCTACTATCTCATTCATTCCCTGTGCGACTACGAGCTGACTATGGGAGCAAAATCGCGTGGTCCCCTCGATATTTCGTCGGTTCCTTCAACAAACTCTTTGATCTGACAGGGTCTTCCACATGTCAGCGACCGGCGCTTTTTCGGATTTGGTTCCGTTCTTATTTTATTGCCTGATTTGCTATTGGCCTGACTCTTAGCCGAACCCCAACCCCAAAAAAGAAGGACTCACGTACGCCCTGCGCCTCTTGGACCGGAACAATGTGTAACAAAAGCTCGCGTTCGGGCATAATGTTAAGCTGTAAAACTGAAAACATTTTGCTGAAAAAGTTGCATTTTTTGTATTTGTTTACTTGCTTAACGCACGTGGCGTCTATCCTTGTTTGATCCCGCTACGAATGAGAGGAAGGGCAAAAAAAAAGGCAACAAATCCAAGATCCGCCTATGGGAGCATTCTGCTAAACCACCACCATCCCCAGTGCCATGATAAGCCGGAGGGCAAAGTTTATCCATTACTTCGCGAATAATTTTTCCTATTGCCGCAACAGTTTGGCTTTTAGTGATGCGATACTAGCGAAATTTCGTTCGGTTACATTTTATGCTTTGATCTAGTTGTAAAGTTGACCATATCCCGTATAGTATGCTTTCAAGCAGAACCGAACGTACCCGATGATTTGCCTGTAATAGATTTGTGTCAAGTAGATTCAAGTAACAACAACAACAAAAAAGTTCTATGGAGGATTCTATGGTATCTCTATGGTAGCATTAAATATGAATACCCAGTGACGGCGCTGGTACATGTTTGCGAAACAACGCGATCGTAATAAGTGCGGATTGCTCAAGTATCACCCGAGGCAAGACTGACTCGCTCAATATGAGACAATAGACAGCAACAGGGAGATGCGTGTGTAAGCAAAAAATATTTGCAAATTCACCGAAAACCAGCCCAAATCATCCAAAGTCGTATCGGAAATATGCATACACATACAAAACACCAATACAGAGAATTTCACAAAAATAATATTTAATGCAACCAAATATTTGATTGCTTACTAGAAGTCCAGTTATCTCAGCTCCAACATCATACTGTTAGAAACATTTTTTTAACCATAACGATACAAACACTTCGGATAGCTACTTATGCGTCTCTTTTCCCTGTCCGGCCACTGGGTGCTCCCTTATCATGCCTCTTTCATGTTGTCTTGAGAACCTTTTCCCATGATCGACAGACTACAAGCACTTTAAGAATACACGAATCCTTGTGAGCAAAGAACGCCACAAGCACAACAACTGCATCCCTTCCCGGTCCATCATTATTTCTTACTTAATATTTCTCAATCCGCTTTACAGTTTGGGGTCCCCGGCGAATGCGAGCAGTGCTCCCTAATCAGAAGCAATCTAACAAAACAACAAAACACGTGTAACAAGTTCGATGTACATGTGTTCTATCACAATCGACTCGCTTTCTCTCTTTCTCTCTCTCGCTACCTGTTTACATTCATCCTTTCCCACTCGAAAAGATCGTCCTTAAACAGTCCCACTTAAATTGTTGGTCGCGTTCAAGAGCGTCTGATTAAAGCTACAGCAAATGGTCCAATGGTTCCCGGGGATCATCGTACTGCCCCCCGTGTTGACAATGTAACCGCAGATTAAGGTCTGGTTTCTTCAGTCTCAAGAAAATGCATTAAAATTGCCCCAGGGTCGCGAACGGCGGACGTGAAACGAAATTCCAGATAAGAGAAAAATGCCCCTCCCCACCATCATCAACACTAGCGATACGGTGAAACATTACGGGATGTAGTGCCCATTCCATGCGTCGCCCTGTCCATTCCTTTGTCTTACCGTTCGCTCCCTCCCATGACAACAAATCCCATTCTGCCATAGTGCCAAAAATGAAAAACGCACACAGCACACACGGGATAAGCTTCCCGCTTCGGTGGAATGCTGGAAAAGAGTCCTCAAGGACTGGGGGGCAGATTCCGTGTACGTTTTGCCACACTGTAACGGTAGTGTAGTACACGTGCTTATATTTTTGCCAAGAATGTTTCAAGGATTAATCAAACGAGAAGTACACAAGCAACCCATGTTTGTGGGGGGAAAGTGAATTGCAGGAACAAGTAGAAGAAAGAGAAGCAAACGTTATCTGTGCCACACCGGCACATGGTCGCTAATGCTACCGATTATGCATTCATCACGGTATGTTCATAAGAGTTGAGGCTATTACTTTCACGCCACCAAAACCACATGTTAGCTTTTTCGTTTAAAACGCAAGAAGGGAGTTCAGAATTGCACAGCACAGAATAGCTGCAAACGGTCAGGAATGTCAGTCCGAACTGATATGATGCATTCGACACTGTCGGGTTTCGGTCGTTGCAAAACCAACTTCCCCAGTCTGGACCGTACTCGATCCTACACAATGCGCATACTCACCACATCCCCAAAAGGGAGGGGAGTTTGTTTTTGTTGACGTCTTTTTCGTAAGCGCCAAGAAAAAGGATCCCCCTAACCCCCTTATCGCAAACGGGCGCCATTCAGCCGCTGAAAGGAGATGCAGCAAAAGGGATGCATACAACATATGGTTGTTATTGTATTTTATGTGTTTTTACGCTTCGCAAGTTCATGCTTTGCACGTTAGCGTTCTTGCCTTTGCCGGTCCTTTCACTGACCTTACCCCCCTTCCCCCGGCCCAAGGGGTGCCTATGACCCAAAAACGGTGTCATACTGCTTGAGGAGTGTATGTGTGTCTAACACAATGCACTCTTGAGCGACAATGCCACTAACCATAATAACTCTTTCGTATTCCAAATGAATGACTTGTTTGGGTATTGGTGGGGCTTACGCATGACCAAGAGCGTGGTTTGTGGATGAACCGGGACTCCAGGATAGCAGAATGGGCGCGTTTGTAGCGTGTTTCATCACAGTGCCCGTCCTACAGAGAAGGAATTACCGTTTGAAAAGCTGGCGCTTGAAAACACAGTGCTTGAAAATGTGAAGGTCATAGCCAGCAGCAAATTGGTTGCAAGGAAGCTGTGGCTAGAAATGCTGTAGGATGACAAACCGGCAAACTAGAGCTTTTGGCAGTTCTCTTGATGCATGGTTAAATTCGTGCCACACACGGGTTGAAGCATATTGGATGGGCTATGATTTATATAATTGAATCTACGAGTGGTTGTGTGTGTGTGTGCTTGTTGCATTCGTTTTATATCAAGATAAGCTGATTAAAATAGAGTCCTTAATCGTTACCGGTTGCTAGCAATCGCAAATGCATGATAACGATTCACAAATCTCGTGTATAAAATTGAACCTATCACATAATATTTGGAGGATAATTGCTTTAAGCTATCTTTTTTTTTAATTTAACAGCAGTGATGCGTGAGACTTTAAATGCCATATTGCAATAAAAACATCAATGTAGCAGTAAAATAAATTCTACTTATGGAAAACTACATCTGTTAGCTACTTACCAATCAATATTAGCGCTTAGTGCGGTTTCTCAGCAATAGACCATAAGCAATGAGAAATAAGCTATTGATATCAAAATAATCAATCTGAAGGATTACCAGTTTCATTATTTTTCATTTATTCTTCATTTTTTATTCGACAGTCCTGAGCGTTCCTTCTAAGCAGTGGGCCAGTCCCGTGGTATATTCGTCTAATTGCACGACCCAACAGACATGCCCACCATTGGTTCAAATCTCATCTAGACCCCCTTCGAAGGACAAATTATCGGGGTATAATATGTAGGCTTAGGCAGGCCCATCTTTGTTTTAGACTGTAGGCCCTCAGATCCAGCTTACAGTTGTTGTGACACATAAGAAGAATAATAAGAAGACAAAGGAATTATGGCTTAGATGTTTTGTTTCACACAACTTCTAATAAATGTTTTAATCATTATTTTTGAATATATTTGAACCATTGGCTAAGGAAACATTAGAGCAAATTTGGAAAAAAATAAAAATTCAATTGACATCTTAGCTCACTTAAAAACTGGTATTATATTTAAATACTGAAATTATTTTCATATTATTACGGTTTTATACAAACATCGAAATTAAATGCAGTAAGTTATCATCTTTTCGGAAACCTCCCTGATCGATGATTTAACAGGTCTGCCATATCGATGCTAAAAAATGAAACCATACAAATATTGATTGATTTGGATGTGTGCCCTTTAGCAATACGCCAAGACCGCTCTAAATGGATCGAAAAAATATATAATCCATTTACTGAAAATTGCGTTTATTCACATGGACGACTTTGAATTCTATTTTCTTGTTTTATGCACCCCCGAACATATGTGATTTTTCTAATCGCTATCAAACAGGACGTTACGCTGCAGCTTTAGGAGAATCATATTTAACGTTTGACACCAAATCACACGAATGCATTCGTTGATGGGGTCGCAATATAGATGTGTAGCACAGAAGTTTCGCACGTGCACACCGGGCTGGCAGATACACCATTTTATTCGAAACATCTCACGCTGAACACCGCTTTGCGTAGCAGTTGACCCGAACGGTTGGATTGCATACTTTGTTGCAATTCGTTGCATCGGGCACTATATAGAATTCAGTCTGCTTCTTTCATACGCACCTTATCGAGATAGTCACAGTTTTGATCTCGTTTGTTAAAAATGAATCCTGCCAGACACTGAAAAGCTTTCGCTTCTCCACCTTCGCAGTACAAATGTCTAGTACAACTGGTTTCATCACGTACAAAGTATCCATCGGAAATATCTTCCATCGGGTTTGATCTGCTGGCGTTTCCTGACCGAACGGCTGACCGCAAGACAATGATCTCATGGAAACAAACCGCATAAATGTGTTAAAATAAATTCTGTCTATGAGAACGGTGGTTGTATTTCTTATAATGCACCAAAAGCCGTATAATTTTAAAAAGTTTTTTTTTTTTAATAAATGCACTAAATAAAAAAACTAAAATTAAATACCCATACTTCTGTCTTGGCGTAAACGACCTAACGCGGTCATGCCGGCCTTGTACAGGCTTACGAGACTTAATTTTTCCACGTAGCTGGATAGTTAGTCCTCGCCACGGGGAGACAGTCCGGATGAGAATTGAACTACGTCCGGCCTTTACAGGAGCGTCTATCCATTAGACCACCAGGCTGCCCCATATCCATACTTGGCTTATTTACTTATACAGCGACGCATTTGAAACCAATTTTTGATGCATCCCGCCCGTCTATCAGCTATCGGTTCGACCCGAATTCCTCATGTGGGTTATATGATGCTTTGCTTTCTATTTCCTTTCCTCGTCTTATCATTCGACTTTTACCTTGTGTTGATGAAAAGTGGAAATTACTTTCTAATCACCCACATGCCACGCATATTAGGCAACGTAACAAACCATTTTCAAAAATGCCTCTCGTCGTCTGGAATCAATACATCGTCCGGAGTGTCTGTTTATTACAGACACATTTGGTATACATAAACCTCATGGAAAGCGTAACAAAAGTGTTAATTCATTACGTAGAATATAAGTCGTTTTGCTGTTATTTTCTCATTCGCTAACAGGTACAGCACAGGTATGAAAGTCTATTATAATTAATATGTTTCTCTACTTTACGCCAGCCTAAGTTTGGATTTTTTAAAGTAACTTTCGCTTCCGGAAATCTGTGCACTATTTTTCGACGAAGCGTTTTTGCATTTCATTGCACGGTATGTAGGCGATTTCTTTGATGACTAGCTTGAGGCATGAATAACTTTTATGTATGGATATGATGTTAGGCGAATTGGCAGCACAGATAATGTTATGTGGCCCAATTCTCAGGTATTCTTGAGTTTTAATGTATCTGTTTAATTGGTAGGGCTTTAGTAGTAACCATTGAAATGTAGAGGTTTTGGCCTAAAGGGAAGAGTGGACGTACACGTACTCCTCCAGAACCACTCCGCTAGAAGTGGCCAATTTGAGTTGAGTGATACCCTGCCTATGTCTAGTGCTCTGGCACCACATGTAGATGCCACATACCAAAACTTTGGTAACAAGAACATGTTTATTAATACTGTTTTCTGCATGAGGATAAGGTCTCTTACTCTGTGAAGCTTAACCATGTGCCTAAATTCTCTGATGGCCGTATCGCAGTTCTAACCCATAGCTTCTCGCACATTGTTGCTGAACAAAATTCCAAGGAGGCACAATCTTTGCACACTTCGAAGCCAGGGGATTTTAATGAGATTATTTTGCGTTATATGTCCCACATCTATCGCTACCATCTTTTTCATATTCAGTTTGGCTCCAGAGCAAAGTCCAAATTATTCAATGGCAGCTTTTACACGCAGGATTTTATCGACACTGATGGTTCCAATATATATGTCGTCAGCATACGCGTTCAGTAGATCATCGTGACCATCACAAAGACATTGCAGCTTATTTATGAGTAGAAGGAGGTAGAGGACAAATAGGTGCATGGCCAACGGGTCTCCAGTTTTTTTCATTTTTCTCCCATATTCTTATTTTTATTTTCTGGGAAAAAAATTTCAAAGTAAGTTGTATGTGGTAATCAATTTATTATACAACAGTCTTATCTACCACAGTGGTTATCAGCCTTTAGTGGTCCACGCTCCCTTTGGAATGCAGCAACTCCAGCTTAATTCCGTCAGTGGCGCTTGTTGTAAAATTATGAAGGAGGGTTGAAGTAAATCAATGTTTTCCCTTCTCTAAATTAAACCCCACTCAAATTAAATCAACAACATAACAAATACAAGCAAAGCCATACTCCAATAGACTCTGAAATATGGGTTCTTCTTCTTCTTCTTCGAGATGTAACAACCTACGCAGCCATTCCGGCAAATTGTACCACGGCCCACCAACGAAATTATCACACACTACACACAAATATGTACCAAAAGTTAAAATGTAATGCATTTCGCACTGTCTCACTAATCTTATTGTTTTGAATTTTTAAACATATAACTCTATAAATCACGCGGCATGAATCGGGAAACGATAGTTTTTATCCCTGATAAACACTACTGTTTTCTTCACGCGTTCGGAGGAAAGCCTCAGTGCCGCTAAGGAAAAATGATTCATTCGCAATTAAACTTTACCGTTGGCAACTTTGCACGGGACAGCTGCTAAGCATGCACTATTTCTCCCATTTTTACGATGGGCAAGGACTCGAAACGGCTTGCAAGCGAACCATTCACATCAGGGTGAATTAAATATTCAAACTTTAAGTTGGTACGTGTGTCCGTGTGGTGAACAGAAATGGTGTCGGACATGGGGGCAGTGTTTGAAGTAGCTGAAAAAACTTTAACCGTCCGGAGACAACACCATCGAGAAAGTCAATTGTTCTTCCTCCCGACTAATCGAAACAGGAGGACAACGTTGCTCTGGGCCACACACTGGGCAAAGTAATGCGGGTATGAAGAGCAAGAATACACGTTGAGAGAAAGCTGGGAAGAGCGGGGGAATGTAATTTTAATAATTGAATAATCCCACCTAAACTTTTTCAAGCTGATCGTGTCAAAGTCTCTGGCGGGAACCAGCATGCTTGAGCGGCAGTTACACGAAACCATGATGCACAGCCAGCCAGCCAGCCATCCAGCCAGTTGGAACGATAATTGTTCCCGTACAATCACGGCAACATGCGATACTCGGTGTCCTGGTATGTTGAACCGGCTGGCTTATGAGCGACATTGCACCGCACCATGTGCACTATGTGCACTCAGTGAGGAAGATACTAGCAGATGGATTATTGACAATGATGGTTTAGGTTAATGCATATGCTAATAGATGGGATACATTTAAATTATATCGTTATACAATCGTAAATGGTTTCTTCCTCATGCATAGAAAGGAGAAGCACTATTTGCAAGGACAGGTATAATGCATTATTTATTTAAGGGTAATTTTGTTTTGTTTTTTCTCGTAAGGACGATTAAAACTTAAAGTATGAGAAATTTAAAGATATTTTGAAAATGTTTAGCAACATTTATAGAATAAAGTGCTAATTTTTCTAAAATATTTTTGTCAAATTTAAAGAACATATTCCATTGTACATGATTGTATTAGCTTGTGCTCAAATGAAATCAATGAATGAATTCTAGGTGGAATTAAGTTAAGCAGTACCTACTGCCAGTAATTTTGCAACAGCATTCTCACAATTAAATTAGTACAGAGAAAACTTTATCGTCTGCAACATCCATTGCATCTGCTTTTACAATAACACGAGTTTATCGTGCAGTAGAAGCAAAGGTGCAAGTTTATCAATAGCATTATTTATCCAAATTATTTCCAACACGTGTCCTTTGGCTTTTTTTAGCGCCATGCGGCTTGACTTTAATCTTTGCCATCTTCTATATTTAAATTGTTCGACAAACCAATTATCTAGAAGTTAGCTTATATTGATAAAATACTATTTATAAGAAAGGGTTATAAGAAAAAGAGACACTTTTAAGCAATTTTAATTGTTCTTTGCACAGTTTTATCTTTGATTAGTTCTGAGATAATCACAATGCAATAGAAGACCCCACCATAACAACAAAAAATACATCTAAAACACATTTGCAATACATTTCTATAAAAAAAAACCTTGTAGTTGTTTTTAAAATGTAACTAATCTAGGAATAGTTTGTGTAATCAAAAGTAACCAACATTTTGATGAACTTGGACATGACCAGAAAAAATATGCCAAAGAATACCAATTTTGTGAAAATCAAATTTAGTTAATTTCATTTAAATAAAAAATCAACTGCAAAAAAAGACATGAAGATGAAGCTATCAAGCTATCACTAAGTATATTGGGCGGATAAAAAATGTATGTATCTTACCATGGTAAAAAAAATGACCATAAATTCAGGGAAAAGTGTGCAAAAGTTAATACCCCCTAAAAATACCATCAATGAAATATCCACCCCCCGTTTGGTGCAGCGGCCCCAGAATACAACAAAAGTAGTGCAAATGTTGAAAAAAGTGGGTAAGGATATGCATACAAAGATATGTACACCCAGGTTTGTATATCAGTAGCCATCTCCTCAGTTGCACAATACTGCAAATAAGGCTCCTTTTGAAGATCGCCCATCTCTTCTAGAACACTTAGGGGTAAAATGAATTCCTCCATTTCACTTAAAGCAACATATTCTGCTTCCACGGACGTTAAGGAAATATTTGGTTCTTCCTTTCACTTCCTTTCGTCACTGACACATGTGTTTCCTTCTACATAAATGGCACTACTAGTTTGGCGCTAAGCACATTTTCACACAGGTTTTGACGCAACTCCTCTAACATGTATCTCCACAGATTGCAACGGGAACACTGACATAGTTGAATGAAAAAACAATTTTTTAAATGAGTTTGAGCTACTGCCTTTCAGATGATAACTTTTAAGTAAGTGAAACAATAAAATCGTAAGAATCGTCGGAAAGGCCAAACACACTAAGTTTTCGGAAAAGGGAAGATGGGATGGATTACATAAACACAGAAAGTTTCGAGATCATACCGGAGAGCGCTCAAGAGTGTCGCTTATAGGTTATGTGCTAGGGACCTTTAACAGATTCTTAAACTAAGTAGACACGTGAAGTGAAAAGACTTCGATTCCTATAAACCTTACTGAAAATCTCCAAGCATAAGAAACGATCTTAGGCAGCAGAGAAAAGGATAACTTGATTATTACTTAAAATTGGTCAGTTTTGATAGAAGT
This sequence comes from Anopheles christyi, assembly GCA_000349165.1. Taxonomy (NCBI): domain Eukaryota; kingdom Metazoa; phylum Arthropoda; class Insecta; order Diptera; family Culicidae; genus Anopheles; species Anopheles christyi. The sequence continues at coordinate 137 of KB696812.1, read as the reverse complement.
ACTTATTAACTATTGCAGTGTTTGACCAGCAATTAATAACCATTCTTCCTACCCCACGGTGAATATCAAATACGTATGATCCGTAATTCTGTTGGCAGTGTTGTAGCAATACTTCACTGATACGGGAATGGATCCGA
>KB696811.1:0-10984 GCA_000349165.1 Anopheles christyi | reverse complement strand
GGGGGTAGTTTTCCGAAAAACAAGGCAATTAATATTCATGCGAACAAACACAAGACCACCTTCTTGTTTACACCACCGACAATGCCGCACGATGTTTAACATACATTACTCGATCATGCTCGCACACCCTTCACACACCCCGCGAATCCGTTAACAAAAAAAAAAAAAAAAAATAACCACCCACCGCATGCGTGCCTACAACCGACAAACAGAAAAGAGGTGTATGTTTGTCTATTTAAGCGCTCTGTCCCGTTTCGAAACGAGGTTCAACGACAGCACGCCGCGGGCAAAGGTAATAGCGATGTGTAGTGGAATGCTTGCGTCAGCCTAACCCGGTGTTGGTGGTGGGCATGCGCAACGGCAATGCTTTACGGGTGGAATTTAATCGCATATTTTCGAATGACAATATCTCAGCCACAGAGCATGTCAGCATGTGCACCCGCACTGTCAGACGTTTGGTAGAAGGATCGGAATCAGACTTTAGGGCCACAGTTTGCTTTTTCTATCGACCTTTTTGTTTGTTTGGGGCTGGGTTTCTGATCTCGTCGGAGGTTGGTGGTTTGTGTGTGGCTTGAACCGGTCTGCCTTGTGAAGGTGAACAGTCGAAGCGATTAATAATGGGATCAAGAATGCAACGTATGCAATGTTACCGCACACGTGTGCTTTCGTGAGTGCTGTAGAGAAGAAAAAAAAATCAATCAATTAATTAAAAAAAAAACTACTCGCTAGACTGTTTTACCGTTGCAAGAAGCGCATTAGAATGTGTTGCAAGTGAGCGTCCATTTCTTGAGCATAGAAAGATAATTCAAAGTTTAATTGATAATGAATAAAAAATCAATAAAAAAAATGTATAATCACCATTTCTACCGTTAGACAAAAATTACTTTCTTTCAAGCCTTCGTTAAGTTTATGAAATGTGTGAGAATGTTTCCCTCCTGCTGGCAATGCTGTTCTCACTGTTGCCAGAAATTGATCATAAAGATGTGTAGGGCCTTTTACCTGGATCAATAAAAGAATACTACCTGGTGCAGTAACAATGGAACACTATCATAACCATGCACGTTTATCGCTTGTTCAAGCATTATGCTTTGCATAATTATCAAATCACCTATCTTTCCGCCCTTGTGTCGACATGACGCAAGACGACGGATGGCTTGTCGGGACGCATGCTGGTTCGGTTAAAAACTGTTTGGTATTTAGTAATTTTTCATGAGCTCATGAATGATTCACCGCGAGATTGCGCTTTTGCGTGAGATTAATTTCTTATTGCACATAAACGGCCCACCCCTAGACAGCTGATAAGGTGATCGTCACCTCTTTTGTAGAAGTGAAGTTTGTTTAATAGATTTTCTTTCTTTCCTTCTGGTTTTTTTTAACGCCCCTTAAAACATCTCCTAATTAGGTCACTAGAGTCAGCAAGCATTTATTGCCTTTTTTTTATTGGTGTTTTACACTTTAAACGTGTAGTTGAAAATACAAGCACACACGCACGAAACAATGTCCCATTCGGGTGATCGTGTAGGATTTTGATTTGTTTTTTCTCATTTCACTTCATACCGTCATGCGACACTGCCCAACTGACCAAGTTTCCCACCGTTTATGTGCTCGGGTGAGTGTAACGCCGGTAATAACACGAACGCAAGGGTTAACGAAACACGCAAGCAGAAAACCAAAACAACTGGGGAGCCCCGAAAAAATAAAAACAAGCCAGTAAGGCCGTTGTTGATGATTAAAACTCAAAAAAAAAATACACGATGATGATGCGATGTGCGCATAAATCGTTTACTGCCTGCGCTCGTTGCGGTTCTGGTTCACAGAGGGGACGCTGTACTAGCTTCAAGTAAAGCACACACGCAAAAGGTCACACTGCTGCTGATGCTGACCCCGAGTGAGGACAGTATTTTGCAATGATGTGCATGAGCAAGATAAACATCTAATGTTGTGTGATTTTTGTTTTGTTTCTGGAGCAGATTGATTTGTTGCACCGGTGGTAATTGTGGCGCAATGTCGCACATTGTGAAATTTGGACCAACTTTGACTTGGTGGGAATTAATTTAACCGAAACTGATGAGATTTGTTCTTGTTGTATTTTTCGAAGGCAAAAAGGGTTAAAACAGAAATCGGATGCACCGAACATGGTCTGACGCAAGGCACGGAACTCGGAAGAAGATCAACTCTCACGAGCACCAGATGACAACCGTAGCTCCGCAAAGGAAATGCAAACCAAAACACACAAAAAATAAAGTGAAATCAAAACAGATCTTGTTGGTCGCAAAAGAAAAAAGCTTCAACAACCAAGTGGTGCTATTTTCAGCCTTTACAAAAACAAAATTCAACATCCTTTTCCTTCAAGTTCCCATGCTTTGGGGATCTGACATTGATCAGCCTTTTTTTGTGAAGCCGCGTATAAGGATGCTTTATGTTGACTTCAGATTGCTCTTTTTTCTTTCTCTTTCCGAAGCTATGCTACCACATATCGCACCATCTGGACCGGATGGAGTGTAGCCTTTCGAGATGTGTATACTCTGCCTTTTTGTTTTTTTTTTGCACAACCCATTTACGCAAGACGGGAGACCGACTCCGAACGAAGCGTTATAAGATGGGGATAATTAATAAAGGAAGCCAAACCACTAAACTGTTGCTGGCCCATTTTTTTTTCTTCTCTATTTAAACGGTATAGATTGCTGCGCGATCGAAAGGCAGAGGGTGTTTTTCTTATGATTGAAATTGCATGCTTGGTTGGGCGGTGCTTCTGTTCCAGTTTTTACACAAACAGTACCCCAAACAAAACCATACGTGCGATGGGGTTCGTGTTTCTTTTTTAAATAGATTCTTCTTGCAAAGAGAAACTACTCCCTCGAGCAAATAAAACGGTTAAGACTGCCGTAGGAGAGGGAAAAAACCTGGGAGGCAGTTTGTAAAACCGTTCCCTAAAAGCTCATAACGCACCCGCAACAGGGTAAGAAAGCAAAAAAAATGAAAGAAAGACCCAAAAGTGCTTTGTTCCGCAAAGAAAAAAAAACGAGAGTGAAATACAAGGGTGAGAAAACGGAAGCGCTAATGGAGCACGTTAATGGCGAGGCAAAGAAATAACTAGATACGGAGGAAGCTTTGAATTAAACCAGCCGTGCAGAATTTGATGCGTTTCTGCGTTCAAGCGTACGACCATTTTCCAGCTCGCCATCGGTTAGAGTAATTAGATCTCATTTGGCAGGATAAGAAATGGCCAGTCAGGGGAGAATAAGCCTAAAGGGAGTGGACCTAATGCGTCACAAACAGGATGGCACATGTTTTGTCAAACGATCTGTCGAGTTAGGTGTTTTATTTCATTACTGGGTACCCAACATAGCGTTGACCGGTTAAAGACACACATTCAAAATTAATTTATATTGATGAATGTTTGTGAGTGATCAAACCTCATATGATTTGATTTGAAATTCATGTTTGGACCCATGATTGTTGATGTTTGTTATTTATGGTATTTTCTCATGAGGCTCATGATGCAAATAAAATTCAAATGTTGAATTTAACCAGTTCGAAGCACTTTTTGATCAAATTCTACGGAAAAAGTTGATTCAATAAAAGTAATCAATTGTAGCATGAAATCTAAAATTGAGCATTCATTGTTACTTGTTCTCTTTTCAACTCAGCTGTAATATCTCTTTTTGCCCAATTTTGATTCTATTACAACCTTCTACAGCAAAGCCCTTGAGCACACCCTTAGTATGGACCTAACCCTAACCTCAAAAGAGGTCTGGCTGTACTATTCACACTCAACGCATCACACACACACACACCAAATGGGCAAGTGTAATGACAAAGCTAATATTGCCTTTCCCTGTTTCATCTAGTTTCATCCCGCAGTTTTGCAAACACGTTCCCTCCCAATGCGGTAAGCGTTTACTCTTTTTCGAGGCTATGAAACACTGCATACCCGAGTCATCACCCATCATTCTCATTCTTCAGCCCAGCTTGCGGTCTTACGAGGATGTTCCATCTTTTAGTCGGCACTGTTGCTAGAATGGGGCTGCGTCCCTGCTTAAACTTTACCCCCCTGTGGGGACAAGTAATTGGATAGCAATTTGCTTCTATTTTCTAGTTTTCAAACTACACGAAACCTGGTGAGGAATCATAACACTTTAAACCTAACCGTGGCTATTTCTTGTACGACTGGTGTGCTTACTTTTCTAATCGTTCATCTTTAATTTTCTTGCTAGCCTTACTGCAAACACATACACACATACACCTTCTATTTGAAAGGTGCATTGGTTTGGTTCCTCTTTGCTGCTGCTTTGATTTCCTCCAAATGAACGAACCATTTAATCGTTTGCTTATGGCGATCATGGGCAGAAAAGAAGGGCTCCATGTTGAAAAGCTTCCAAATTTAGTCGTGAAAGGCACGCATCAAAACCGAGCCAACCAGCAAATATGTAAACTATTACAACGCTGCCGCACTTATGATTGATGCATTTATGCTTCGGGTGAGGCTGCCGTGAAAATTCCAACCATTGCTGCTGCCGTCACCGCGCCGCCGCCCAGACGCAATAATTACCCGCGTACAAATCATGAGGAGAGATAAATTGTTCTGTACATATATGTGTGCGAGTGAGTGGAGGGAAAGGTCAGCAACAATTATGTGGTGTGCGGGGTGATGTGGCCGAGAAGCGCCACGAAAGTGTCCCGAAACGAAACGGAACGGTATGGAGTGAGCGGTTCGGATGCTTCGTGTGGCATTTCGTCAGCTTCTGCAGTTACTAAATCTTTACTGCCTCCAATGGCCCCAGGCGCAAGAAGAAGTCTTTGGCCTTAATCGTCGGTGGTGGCCTCTGCAGTCAAAACTATTCCGAGTGGGCATCAACCGGTGTTTGGCTAGCTAAGCCCACAGTTTACAGGTGAAGTCACCTTCAAGATGTAACTTTGTTGATGTTTGTTGTTGGATAGGCATGCTTAATTTGTGGGTTGGCTTGGGCTAAGGTTTCTACCAGATAGTAGCACATCATCGTTTGATAGAAGCAAACAAAAAAAAAATTAATAAAAAGAAATATTTTATTAAAGAATGTGATATGTTTATGGTTTAATTTGAATAACACTGTTAACCGTCAATGACAAATAAAAACTAAACGTTGTCTAATCCATCGCCAAGGTTTATCTAGCAAAACGATCACATTGTATCATTTTGCACGATCGACGTAAAACGGCATATTCAGGTGTAAATGCTGACTTCTTGTTACGACACCACACCGCCGCGGCTGTACCCAAAAACAATTGAAAACGGAAGGTTTCTTCCCCTCCTTAATTGTTTTTTAACTTCGCTGCAACGCATGACGGAGCTCATCGCTCATTTGAGCAAAAAGATGATCATAATACATTCATTAGACGTTTACAATTTCACGGGAAGTTTATCATTGACCGTAACGACACAGCAAACACACACACACACACACGGCACCACCGGCATGAATACGCATCTTCACTTTCATCGGTTTTCATGTGTTTCCCCCATTTTTTTTTCCTAATTCAATTTATGGGTGTTAATTGCAGATGCCATTTTCCACCCGTGTACGTTTCAGTCGGTTGCGTATCAAGTCGGACCAGCTTCTCAACACTACCATTGTGAGATCATTATCGGGGAGAGTCGTGTTTAGTGACGCTTTTAAGTTTTGCTTCCTCACATGGAATTATCCTCATCTATGGCTTTTAAATAATGATTCCAAACACCTAAATAAAATCGATTGGAATTCTTCACCATTGAGCGAATGGCAATTCCCAAGCAAAAGCTCACGAAAAAACAGCATCACACGATTTGTTGCAAGCACCGATGCACAACGTCTCTAGTCCACTGTTTGATGAGGACTAATTTTCAAATTACCCACCGGCACACCATCATAAGTTCGCTCGATTCCCATCCCATTCCGAAATCAAAACAACCCTGTGAAAAAGGAGGCGAACTTTGTACGGATCGTTCCAAGATTCATCTCCTGCTTATGGCCCACCGGAGGCTAGCGAACATAGGTGGCAATAACGACCTGGCGTTAGCCGTATGTTCTTCTGCATTGGCAAAAGAATTCAGCAAACATCAACCGTCGAAAGAGAGCTAAAACAATTATTGGCGCCCGCATCCAATCACGCTTTGGCCTCCGCTATTACGCGCTTCAAACACCTCGAACAAGGTTTAAACATTGTCTATGGCAGGTTAAACTAAATATAATGTTTTTCCCATCGTACAAAGAAAATGCTATGATGTTCAACCGATTGTCTTGATATTAAAATTACAAGGTGAAACAAAAACTCTTCACCATCTTTTTGACTCTTTTGCCTGCGAAGAAAATTAACAGCATTTATGTCGATGAAGAAAATAAGTTACACACAAAAAAAAATTGAACCTAACTGCTGGAACGGTTTTGTTTCCCGCTTTACGCTAATAGCTTCATAATTGAAATATCAATTTGGAAGTAGCTAGCGACGAGCTTTGATCGAACTAACTCGGCTTAAGTGCTTTCCAGTTCCCCTCGCCAACTACACGAAGGGAAGAGAAGCTAAAAAAAAAATGTCTAAAGAACCCATCTGCGTACCGTTCGCTGATAAAGGAGGACAACCAATCGTGTGGCAATTTATGGTTTCTTAATCGAAACACCACCATGCAGCTCGAATGCTTATTTCGCCAATTATCACTCCCAAACTGTGTGCCGACTATCGGCTCGGCAGAGTAGGGCCACAGCATCTGGACACATAAACACGCACACATTCTCCTAAGAGAGGCCTTCTTACTCTGAGCTGTGTCTGATTAGCGGACACGGTTCATCTGGCAGAACAACGTGCGGCCGCTTGTGCGATAAGCGAAGCCAATTAGACTTCGAAATTATTGCAAAACCGATTGTCGAACAACTTGCGTTTGCTACCGTACTTTTTTTTTTACACAGAAACACATCTTCGAACTTTCCCAAAATTGGAAGTAGCCAATTAACTTTACCACCATTAACCCCATCGGCGATGAGCTGCTACTGAAACGTTGAATGGGGAACCTTATCAGCGCTTTGCTAAAGATCTGCCACTAAAACTCTAATGGAGAGTCCAATTGCTTTGCCCAACTGGTGACACGATCACGCTACGATCGTAAAATTGCAATGTTCATTAACCCCACCTCCCTCTAATGGGGTTTGCTAGAGAGAAGGGCTGCTGGTGCAAAACCCGGCAGGCCCATAAACCAGGCAAGCTGCCGAATGCTGAAGTCTGGCTTTCCATGTGCTCCAAACTTCAAGCGAGATCCAATCGTCGTTTCAATTTCCAATATGCCTCCCTCCTGTGGAGAGCTAGGCTCACCCATACTCCAGAAGCAGATTTCGCCCAGAAATCCTTGGAATGTCTGGGCGTGTATTCGTCCATTTCATAAACACCCCCGTGGAGACCCCGCGGTTGGCCATCTGGACCCACTTCTCGCCATCTGGGACAGAGTGGAAGTGGGAGGAGGGGCAAGGTGATTTCCAAAATCTGCAAAAACAAACGCCGTACCTCACCAATACAGTTCACTGAACTTCTGACACAACTGTTGCACAACTTTGTATAGCGTAGCAAATAGCACCGGCCGGATAACTTCTAGCTCTGCGCGTCGCTTTGCATCGCTCGCTGGTCAGTTTCAATTTTGTTAGTGTTGCTGCACAAAGCGATTCAATCGCAATAATACCTGCCAATCTGCATGATTAGAGCGTTGTGAGTAACCTACCCAGCGAGTTCCCGGCTCTATTGCAACTTTGAAAACGAGCAAACGGTCTCGACCGTTTGTTATACCCAGCGAGTGTCTATCAGTGTTGTCAAACTCATTGAAGCTGTGCTTTCTTTCCAAAGCCTTCTTTGACATCGCTCCTACACAAACGTGAACGTACCGTATAAGCGTTCCCTTCATCGAGGTGCTGCAGGGCTGATAGTAAAAAAAAAAAATATCACTTTCCACTACGGGATTGACGGTGAAAGGCATTTGGACACGGGGACTTGCATCGACTGACTTGCGCTAGATGCCCTCCAGTAGAAGGGACCTTCCCGTAAAAGGTCGGTGGTACGTATCCCACGTGTCGTGTCAAATAAAGTTTACTTGTTTTCTCTTTCACCGGTCCATCGGTACGGCGCGCGGCATATGGAACTGGTAAAACGTGTTAAAATGTACCACCAGAGCGTGCATTGTCCTTTCCGGATACATTTAAAGCGCGGGGTCCATTGCTCCTGTCTGTACTACTACTGCATTATGCAATTTATCTATTATCCAACGAAAAGAAAGAAAGGAGAAAATAGAAAGAAAAACTTATCACAGCGACCAAAGCCAGGGAACGTGTGTCAATCATTTGTGTTTGTTTTTTTTTTTTGTTTTTTTAGAAATCATCCCACTGTATGTACCAACAATCCCTAACAAACAGTATACACATTAAAGCATGTTTTATTTGGCCGTTGGTTTCAGTTCGGGGGAAAAAACGAAAACAAAACGCGTGTGGTCAGTTTGATTGTTTTTCATCTCTATCCACCATAAAGCTTAAACATTCTTCACTATCACTTTGCCTGCCTTCGGCAATCGTTTCACTTTTAACGCAACTGACCGATGGAATGTGCCGAAAATTACACAAAGTCACCCGGCGTGTCCCAGTTGGTAGGCAAGATGCAATGGAATGGGTGCGGTGGCAGTGAGATAAACTCCAACGGTGGGAGCATGGGAGGTTAAAGGCTAGAGAAAGCTTTTGCTGGTAACAAGGAAAAATGCCGCAGCACGCCGACCGGGTTTATCACTACTGGTGCTGGTCGGAAAATGAAAGCTAACATTTGCAAAGGGGTAAATCACTTTTATCATTTCGTTTCCAAAACAGTTTTCCTTACCCTCGCGGCAAACGGCACGTTCGAGTGGAGATGATTTAGCTCGGGCTAATTAATTAATTGCTTCATAAGGAAAGGCCATTCCCTGCCGCTTCACGGCAGAGTGCAGCTGGGTGGTGATTATGCACAGTTGTTTTTTTTTTTTTTTTGCTACAAATTGTTATGCTGGAAGGAGGTTTTATCTATTCAAGTTTTGTTGTTGCAGTTTGTGTGTGTTTTTTTTTATTAGGAAGTTACAATGTCACATCCATTTCGTCACTTATTTAAGGCTTAGAATTATTTTCCCACCCCTTCTCAAGACTGTCATCTTAAGTCACTTAACCAGATTCTAAATTATTACCCCTTTTTATACAAACTCATCTTCAATTAGCCGCAGAAGGAACGATCGCCCACGATTTATGGCGCTAGCGATACCAGCCCTAATGTGCAAACGCTTTTACTTTGCTAATAAGCAAACTGCTGCCTTTTATCGCCCGAATGCATCTTACCGTGCGCTTTACCTACCACACCACACCCTTGAGCGCACACCTTCGCCAACGGCCCCATTGCTAAAAGGCTTGTAATACACAAAGCGGATTACTCTGGGAGTATGGGACGATCGATCGATTACCATCCATCAATGCCCACCCTACGATGGCACGTGGTTCCTAGGCTTCGGGTCACCCAAGCAAAGTGCATCCTCCCAACCAACGCGTTCGGGGATCGCTTTGCCAGTTTCGTCATCTGAAAAGAGTGTAAGAGACTTCAGAACATGTTCTAACGTGCCTAAACACGTTACCACCAGGCTTTTATGGCTTTCGAGAGCTGCTTTTGCATTTAACACAAAACACCTTTTTAACGTGTGCCCCAAGATTGTATTGAAAGCGAGCCGTCGTTAAGATCGCTTCGTGCTGCGTAATCCGATTCATTTCCGGTTGTTTTCTAACGTGCGAGGCTCGGGGCAATTCTCGTCGATTCTGTCAGCCCCGATCCCCCCCCAAAAAAAAAAGCGGGAAGATATCGGATGCTGTCTTGTGCTGTGTTTTCCTACTAAATTCGTTTCAACGGCAATCATATAAATGTTTATGGCACGCAGGAAACATCCTGCTGCAAACAGCCGGGAGAATCGGCGTACGGAGCGAACTCGTTTTTTTTTTTGTGGCGCGTGTTAAACATTTGCCTCGTCCGGCGCCCGATCTCACATGCCCCCACCGGACGATGGCAGGCTCACTCGATCATCCTCGATCCCTTTTTTCGCTGTCACTGTCAACCGGTGTACCGGGTGTCGGGCACTCGGGACTACCGAGCAACCGGGCGGAACTTAATCCCTGTACTTTTGGTGTCTCAGGTGTCGGTCACACTGCTCGAACGCTGCGTGAAAGAGCCACAAAATCCTTCCGCTCCGCAATGCTTTTAATCCCAGCCGAATGGTACAAGTGCAATCGCACCCTACCCGTCCTTACGATCGATCCTGCCGATACTGCGTTGTGTACGATTATTTATGGGTACTATTTCAACGCTTGATTAATAAACCGCATTACTTTATGGTGGGTGTCGTTGCCTGTTCTGAGCAAACAGCATTCGACCATCGGACGGTGAATCACGCTCGACAAAACAAAAGCAAATGACAAACCGCGTGTCCGAGCGTGTATTCCACGGCCGTCCATGTTGTTTCTTCATTAAAAAATTCTACGCCCCGAACATCCCGTACATCACATAAAATGAAAAGTGCGTTCTTGCGGCATCTTTACGGGCACGCCTGAGTGGCCTCTGTTTGGTGTGGGCGCGTAGTCGGTGTGAAAGGACATTTACGTTGCAATAAATCTCTATCTCTTTCTTTCTCTCTCGGTAGGGGGGGGTATGGGCGTCCATTAGGGCGAAAAGGGTGCTGAAAAGGTGCGGATGATCAGAATAATTGAAGCCACAATTCGACGCCTGTCAAAAGGTGGGAGATGGATATGGTCACGGCGCAACCGACCACCGATCGCTCATCTTCCTGTATCGTTCGTTAGCCAGATTTGCTTGGTACGATAAAAACAAGCCAAAACCGTTTTAATTGGATCGTGTGAGGTGTGAGTGCTTTTCATGTTTTCGGGTTGTTATATGATTTATTTTGATCGCATGGTTATTTAGTTGAAGCGTTCTTTTAAGT
>KB696810.1:0-11180 GCA_000349165.1 Anopheles christyi | reverse complement strand
TTGAGAAAGGAAGCATATTCACTTCCCTTTGGAAATTTAAACTCTGTTGCTATGGATGGCTAAAAGACGTTCACGTTTGCCGCGTTATTGATTTTTTCATCATCATCATCATCATCACGGGCGGTTGAATGCGACTGCCATATCAAATAGTTTAGCTTGAATATTTCCTCCTGTTTAAACAAGTTCCATCTTGTTTAATTTACACAGTACCAACTCGTTTGGACGAACATTTTTAATTGCCCTTCCGGATTTGTATTGCTTGCATGAGAAACACGTGGAGAGTCGCGTTTTATTACGCACTACCTGAACAAGGTGGAACGAACGGTGCTGAAACGAAACACACACACATACACACACACACACACACACACACTTATGCGTTCCACCTCTCACCCTCCAGTCTTGAACCCTTCAAGGTTTCGGTTACCTGCAGTGGTGATGAATAATCATCATCGGTACCGCGTGTTTAGCGCAGCACGTCTGCGTATTTTTTTCATCATCATCATCAATACAACGAAAGCAACGCTGTTTCGTTGATGGTGACGGACTACATGAAACGCACACAATGAACACATGCTGCGTAAGAAACCACGATGCGTTAACATGCTGTAGAAGCATAAGGGTGTTTGTTGTGTGCGCGAATGTAACGGTGTGTTTGTTTATGTTTTTTTTTGCTTTCTTTCTTCTCCTTTCTTTTTTTCTGATTGGTAGGGGGATAATTCTGCATCCGTTGGGGTGGGGTGTTTGGGTATTCTTTAATGATGGTTTTATGTTTTGGTTTTCCTTTTTGTACGCATATTTTACCCGAGAGTCGCTAGTGTCAAGGAATAGCTCGATGGCCCAGGATATCATTATAGTAAAGATGTGATGGTTCGTAATTATGGGCAAAAAAGTATGACTTTTAATTTTTTTATGAACATGAAGGGTTTTGCTTGCATTTAATTTAATATACTAGAGACATATTTGGTTACATTTTTACAATTTGACTTTTTTTAATATTTTGTTTTGCTTCTTTTATTGCAGACAAGATGTGCGACCAGATTAGTGATGCTATTTTGGATGCCCATCTAGAGCAGGACCCGAACGCCAAGGTTGCTTGCGGTAAGCACTTACTTCGGCAATCAAAAGTGGTGGTCCCTTGCACGTGCAGGAATACTAAAAAGAAATCTTTCTCTTCCTGCAGAAACGATCTCCAAAACCGGCATGATTCTGCTGTGTGGTGAAATCACCTCAAAGGCTGTCATTGATTACCAGCGCGTGGTACGCGAAACGGTTAAACACATTGGTTACGATGATTCGTCCAAAGGTAATTGAAATCGAAACAAGTGACCAAATGATACAATTCTTCACCCAAACACTGTTCCTTTCCAAAAAAAATCCCCCTCCTTGCTCCTCTGTTGCAAAAGTATCCTCATGCCGCCGGTCCTTAAAAGATAAAAAATCTCTAGGTCTATCGTTGCTTAAAAATTTCCCATCTGTATAATCTACCATGTCCGTCCCACAACGCCGTATATGTAGGTTTCGATCATCGTACACTGAATCTGCTGGTAGCGATTGAACAGCAGTCGGATAACATTGCCCAAGGAGTACACGTCGATCGCGATGAAGACAGCGTCGGTGCCGGAGATCAGGTACGCGGGAAGCGCTTCGTATTTGATCAATAAGAGCGGCATTAGAATAATTTGATCAATAACAGCGACTGCCCTGTGAACAGTGCGGCAATTCAGCGTGATTTGTCTTGTCCGTGTGTAATATTGTACGCCTTGTGTTAGTGTTGTTTCTGTCGTGTTTCACTAGACTATTCAGGCGTAGTGATGCTGTTCATCATGGTACGATGGTCACATCCTTTGCTGCGCCAGGCATGCCATTCTTCTGCAGATCATATGTAACATCATTTTCATGTGAACTCATTTAAAATTTTTCAAACACTTTAACAATAGGCAAAGAACAGAATGTTTGAATATCTTTTCATAAAGGAGATTTAAACTATATTAACACTGCATGAGTCCGTCCCAGAGAGGAACACCGAAAGACGTAATTCAAATTTTCTGGAAGTTCGCTTTTTTTAACCACCGTTGATTAACATGATTGGGTGAAGAACCATCACGAACTGCAAATCTCGCAGAAGTTCACAGGTTACACTAATATACTGTATGTATGTCCGATTGTGTGTGAGTCCTTGTGCGGAAACCTGAACCCTCGATTTAACTACCGATTAATCAGAAGAATCTGTAAAGAGACGCGCCGCTGATAACATCAGTAGTCAACGATGGACGTCCGTTTGGAATTTCGTCTGCGCATTTTTTTTCTGTGTTGCTTGGCAGTTATGACGCGGATCATGGTGTAGTGCACGTGGTCGACATGAAATCATCTGTCTGTCGTACGATTCAACCATCGGAATATATGTCGTGATCGATTTGACGTCAATGACCGTACGGTTCGATCTGATAGTGGCGGGTCGTGCGGGTTAGACAACGAAAAAAAAAAAAAAAGAGATGCCTTTAGTTCATATGTACGTGTTAGGTTTAATGTTCTTTAGTTTCGGAGAATCTTTGTCCCTTCCTTCACCAGTCCACCCCATTCCATCCATTCATCCCGTCTCTTTTCAGCAACATCTACAAGCACCACATCTGTCGTTGATGAAATCAATGGAAGTTAATAATTTTCCACAATTTTATCTTTCTTTGCATGTTTATCGAATTAAACGTATCATATATTAAACGCGCCCGTACGTTTTTCTCCCCCTTCAATTCGCTGGTAACGCATGATGGTTGGGTTTTTTTTGGAAAATTCTGGTTATCTCGGGATCTTATCATCGTGTTGTGTCGATCGTGATATGGTGTGCAACGCCATGATATCCATCCATTCGCGCAGGGTTCGACTATAAGACATGCAACGTGCTGCTCGCACTGGATCAGCAATCTTCCGACATTGCCGCCGGGGTGCATGTAAACAGGTCCGAGGAAGAAGTCGGTGCAGGTGACCAGGTTAGCCCATTTAATTCGTTAAAGCCCGTCGGCGGGGGAAAGCGTTGTGCTTTCCCTCCCTGGGGTGTTCGATGTGTGTACAGTTTTCTATTGCTACTTCTTGCTGACTCTTTTAGTTTCGTTTGCTCTCTTATTAAGTATGTTAGGCTGTTGCTCTTTTTGTTTTGGAAGTACTTTTTTCAAATGCACGTACGTATGTCACTATCTAGGGGTGCACGTTTCACTTGAATCGGGAAATCATCGTTGCAATTGAATACTTTGAAACGAGAAAATCAAAAATGGTGGAAGAATGTTTTCTGAAGTATCACGTAAAAAAATTTTGTTTCCAAATTTTAAAATATTAAAAAACAAAATCTGTTCTTCTCATACGTATTTCATTATTTCATTTCTTCATTTTCTTGGTGTTGGGTGGATAATTATTTTTACTAACAAAAACCGTCATTTCCATTTTGCTTGTAGTTTATTTTTCCGTTTAATTACTAACAAATACTTTTCCTATTTTTACTTAGGTTCTTTCATTGCGTATAATAGCATGTTTGCTTATGTGAATGCGTGCGCATCAATCGAATGAATCAAATGAGAGAAGGAAAGCAAAACAGCGTAGACATGTCTTGTTTTAGCAAAACATGCCATGACGACATATCTCTATCGGCCAAATCCGTATGTGTGCGTGTGGCGGGCTGCTATCAAAGATGTTATTCCATTCCAAATATGGCCAGCCTCCAGACTCTCGGGTGCGTGTGCTTGTCGAAACCGCGAAGAAGGTCAGAAGGCGCCCTTCTGAGCTGGTTCCATGCGCGTTGTCAAAACAACTGCTGCACGCCCCATTCCTGATGACCCTCTCTCATTTGATTCGATTCAGTTGATGTAATAATATTCTATCAGTAGCAGAACAAAATAAAATAAGGGATGGGCTTTTCAATGGCGATAAGCTGTGGCCGTTTTGCGCACAACTGCCTGAACTATTGACATGTTTCCAGTAGATTCTCGTGTGTGGTGTGTCGTCGAACCTTCAGAGCTATACTTTGTTGCTGCTGTAGAACGAATGCGTTGTTTTTAGTGTAAAGTAGAGCCGGGAAAAAACATGAATTCTAAACCCTCTCCGCCATCAAGACGTCAATGTCGTTGAACTCGATGCTTTAATTTTAGAACAGCAACGCATTGCTCGTGTGCCGCTAACATTGAGGGACGGGCAAAATTAGGCTACGGCGAAGAAATTCTACGGAAACCGGTCAATAGTTCTACTGCCAAACGCTTTATTATATTGCAACGCTTTATAATAAAAACGCTTTAACTATGCAATGCAGTGGACTAAGGAATAGCTTTAATTCTAACTCATTAAATGTAATTGCAGGGACTCATGTTCGGTTATGCAACTGATGAGACGGAGGAATGTATGCCACTGACGGTGGCGTTGGCCCACCGGCTGAACGAGAAGATTGCGGAACTGCGCCGCAGCGGTGACTTCTGGTGGGCTCGCCCCGACTCGAAGACCCAGGTCACGGCCGAATACGTGTTTGAATCGGGCGCGTGCATCCCGCAGAGAGTGCACACGGTCGTCGTGTCGCTGCAGCATTCGGAAAAGATTACGCTCGAGGAGCTGCGCAAGGAAATCATGGATAAGGTGATCAAGGACGTGATCCCTGCCAAGTACTTCGACGCAAACACGATCGTGCACATTAATCCGTGCGGACTGTTCATCATCGGTGGTCCGCAGGGTGACGCTGGCCTGACTGGGCGTAAAATTATCGTCGACACTTACGGCGGTTGGGGTGCGCATGGCGGTGGTGCCTTTTCGGGCAAGGATTTCACCAAGGTCGATCGGTCGGCCGCGTATGCCGCCCGTTGGGTCGCCAAGTCGCTCGTAAAGGCGGGCATCTGCCGGCGCTGCCTGGTGCAGGTGGCGTATGCTATCGGGCTGGCCGAGCCACTGTCCATCACAGTATTCCACTACGGCACATCGAAGTACAACCAACAGGAGCTGTTGAAGATCGTAACGGACAATTTCGATCTGCGTCCGGGCAAGATCGTGAAGGACTTGAAGCTGCGCACGCCCTTCTACCAGCGCACCAGCACCTACGGCCACTTCGGACGTGCGGGTTTCCCGTGGGAAGAGCCGAAGGAGCTTGTGATTGAATGATGCCGGCCTGATGTTGCGGTCGAGCTACCGTCAGCCGCTGTCGATGCGAGTGCCGCTTACCGTCCTACGGATGGTACCGATATCGCGCCGACCAAAGCCGACGTGGCTTCCGCTGAAATGGAGGCGAGCGCTTCCAAGAAAGCGAAACTAGATATTTAAGTGTCTTCAGTGTTGACGTAACTGCTCGTTCATTAAATTGTTTGCTAAATTTTTCACTTAATGCAACTGCAGCTCGCGTGGGGTGCAATGTTTAGAACCTCCTTTTTTTGAAGCCCGTCTTTGGCTGTCGCATTAAACACGTGCACTTCATGTTTGTGACGTCTCAACTTTGCTCTATCCACCATTGTGTTATCTCCTGTTAACCTTTGGATACATAACCATGGCAAAAAGTAAAATGACGAAGATAGAACAACATTGTGAGTGTTTTACAGTAACTCATCACACATAACACATAATATGCTATCAAAACAAAAAAGCCATTGCAGATGCAAAATGCAAAACGAAAAAAAACAAAGAGCGCCAAACATAACCGCGTTATGACAAGACGAAGACAATGTACTATGTATAAGCCCAAGCGAGCAGTGTTTTGAGTGCTAGAAATGTAAGAAAAACAAACAGAAAAATTGTGGGGAAAATTTCCTCAACCCTCATTCGTCCCGCATCACTCGACCGGAGCTAGACCATTCGGTTGGCCACAGTAGGAAAAACTGGTTGCAGATCAAAGTGCGACAAACACCCTGCGATTCCGTCACGCGGGTGCAAAAGGTAGATGCCTGCTGCAAAACTTGTTGCGCGGTGTGAGGAAGATTTATCGCCAGAAAACGCAAGATCCTTCCATAGACCACTTCAAAAACTAAGGAAAGAGGATTACTGATAGTGCGTTTTGTTGCCGCATGGTTATCGACATTTAACAGAGGCTTCGAATATTAGACTAAAGAAGAGGAGCAGGCTGCGGAACACAGATGTTCAATGTAAACGTTGCTACCCATGAAGCATGAAGCAGGCGCTTGTAAACCGCATTTAATTTGGACTTATTGCTATCGATAGTGTTCTACTTGCGCAGGAGAGAAGTTGCGTATTTAGGGCCCTTTTGATATGTAGGCAGCTATTCGAAACTTTTTTTTTGATCAGCGTCCCCTTACTTTCCTATCATGAAAACGTTTTAGTTCCTTCACAAATGATAAGTGAGCATTTACACAATTAGTAGAAAGGACTTAGGAAAAGTTTGACCGATCAGAAAACGTGTCTGTATCGGTGAAAGATGATGAAAGCGTTGGTTAGCAATATTGGAATCCAAAAGGTGCTGTAGATTTGGGGTTAGCTTTCCCAAATTCTCTCCAAACTCTAGAAAGGATTGCTAAGGTAAGGGAGGTTTGCTTTTACATTTTACACATTAAACAGCCATCAATCTTTGGATTGCTGCAGTAATTTATCGTACTGCCAATACATAAAGCCAAACAACAGAAAGCGCTCTCTCTCTCTCTCTCAGGTACATCAATCTGCACAAATAATTCCATGCTGTCACGCGTCTCCCTTTAGAGTATTTTGATTTTGGAGAAAGAGGTGAAACGAGTGCAATAGTAGTATGCCGCGTTGTTTTGTGGTTTTAGGATTTAAAATCCATAAATTTAAATTCTAAGAGTACGAAATTGTGACACACCCGTTACGGTTAATTGGCATTATTAACAGCACTGAATGAACGGGGAACACTGATGCAATACACAGCAGACACTAACGATGATAGCTTTTAGAGTAGTTGATAGACGGTAACGAGATTGCGAAAATGTGAATCTATTTTTAATGTACCCACGACTGTAGAATTGTAAAATTTGCTTGCAACGTTGTGCAAGTTGTGGTGTAGAGCGTCATCAACAGGCTTTATATAGGACAGTCCAAAATAAATGCGGTTTCATCTTCCTCATTCAAACCAGCGCACGTTTTGTGTTGTGTTTACGAAAAGGATTTTATTTGTGGAAAAGAGCTTTTTCGAAAATACTCCGGTCCGCCGAATGGTTGAAAGGTGGATCTCGGTACGACAAAAAAAGAAGTAAAATTGAACATGAAACAAAAACATACAAAAAAATACAATAAAAATGCTAGATTTATGTATTAAGCCAAGATCGCGTAGTGATCCATTGTGCTTTAAATTGAAGAAAACACATATATGCAGTGAAACAGAAAATAGAGATGCCATAGAGAGGAATGCGTCGGCAATGGAAGAGACGAAAGATCAGTAAACTATGGTACAAAAGAAAGGAGCAACACCATAGGTGAAGCGCATAGAGAGGAAAAACTCAATTGTCGTAAGATCACGATGTAACGTACGCGGGCATGTAAACAACTGCTCTTATTTTTTGCACATACATTTTATAGTTTTAAAAGGTACACATCTGAATAGCACACACTTATATGAAACTACAAACACAAAACAAAACAAAAACTGTGAGATAGAGAGGAGAGCGGAAGTTTATGAAAAAGTGAAAAAGAAAATCTAGTACCGAGACACGCTCCGTTACAGAGTGCGCGGGTCCAGTAAATAAAACAACAACAAAAAAAGTGTAAAACATGTAAGGATGCATCTTTAAAAAATCATATAAAAGTGTTTGAAAACAGATTTTCCTTACTTTTGCTTGTACGACAAGCAACATTGGAATATTAAGAGTAACAAAACAAATACAAAAAAAAAACAAGATGATTACAAATACACCTACTTCTATTCTATTTCAAGTGATTGAGATACATTAGAATAATTGTGGAAGCTATCGCTTTATTCTCATTTCAGAAAGAAAATTGTACTAAGAATTGGTGCTTATCAAGTAATAATATCACGGGAGTATCAGCTGCAACACAAAGAACATAAGTATACAAAAGGGAACTACGTAAAAGTTAATCTGAAAATTGTTATTTGTAATTGCAAAATTATTACTTTGAAGTAGCGTTTTAAAGAAATTAATTAAACCGGCGCAAAATGTACTTAAATTCCTTTTTGTTTTGAAATGCATTTAGCGGTTATTCAAGCAGTCATTCTTTTACAATTGATGGTAGTTTGTTTAAATAAATGTTGTGTCATTAATTGTATATGTAATGTTTACTTCGTTACAGCGAAAACAAGGCACTTTCAAGACGAGGTGAAATGCTTGACCGCACATTTATCTCCTTTCCCTAGCGCATTGCAAGAAGTTACGTTTGTGATTGATTGTCAAGTTCAAGTTCATGTTCATGAGAAACGTTTCCTGTTTTACTACCACCTCCTTTTCTTGATCGACCCGGGCAGTGAAGTGAACGGCATCGTTTAACCAGAAAGGGGGAAAACTGAGTCTCGCGTAAAATGCGCTGAAGCAGCCGTTTTTTTTTTTTTTACACCGGTGTTACGGTGTCGTAAGTATGGCTGATGATTGGTGTGATGGTGCGGTATTATTTTGCTATGATTGTAGGGTTCGCGTGTGGGAGATTTCGCAACATAAAATCGGAAACGACAGCGGGCCCCCGGTTCACACCGCTTAATCAGGCGAAGGTGAAACGACTTCACGCCTGATGGTTGATACGCGAACGAACGGTTACAATGGAGAGCCAGAACGCGGACAAGGGGATTGAGACCGGATTATTATGCTGCTCCAAGATGATGATAAGATCAGTCGCTGGATTTGATTAGCATGTGCGCTTTTTCGTGCGGCCTGCGATTTACAGTATGGGAAAAGAAGGTGTGCTGTGCGCATCCACCATCGAGACTTTATCGGGACTGAAAATTTCTTCTCTAATCATCCATCCGGCCATAATTTGTGGCTTGTTTAGCTTCCTCGGCTCGTTCGCACAGACCCCAACGGGGGAAAAAAAAGTTCAGTGGCCCATGGGGGAAGGTGTGTACGCTTTCCTTCCTAATCTTTGATCGAGTGTTCACCGTAGTTCTGCTCGATTCTTCCGGTGCGCCGTGTTCTAGATGCTGGTTAGTGGGGGCAGAAGGTTGAAGAAGGGTGATTTGGTTGGTTGGTGAATAATTTGTAACATCTGCTCGGAAATAGGGCTGTGTGCCATTGCTTCAGGTTTTCAGTATGCGATCGGTTTTGGCTAAAAGCGGGATGGAAAAATGCCCCATTGTACATGGAAGATCACACGAAGAAATAATGAGCTGATAATTGGTCGTTTTTGCAACGAATCCAGAAATTCTAATACGTTGTTGGGCAGTTTGATATGAAACCACAGCTACACAGAGACTACCTATCTGCGCCGAGATGTATGAATGATGTAGCGATCATCATCCATCATACCAATCTGGTGGTTACCAGCTAGTGCAATCAAATATTCAAATTTGCCTCATCCACCTCCGACGATTGGCACCACCATCAAAACGTGCCGATCGTTGTTTTGCTTTCCTGGCTGTTTTCGCAATTTCAAAAACGAAAACAAATTTTGTTTTTTAATTGATTACCGAGGGAAATGATTTTGGTGCTGCGAAGCACGAGCAACCAGCTGTGCTATAGCCGTTGAAATTGTCAGCATTAAACGTTAGGAAGAGAAAGCGTTTATTTCACGCGATTGTTGCCCATTAGAACAGTAAAACCAACATACCGTGGGGTATGAACACAATTTCACATTCAGGCTCGTCGGACATGTTTCCTTTTGATGTTCTACCGCCTGCTGGAGCGCCCCGAACTGGGGGTTGTTATGATTCATGACAATCATTTTGCTGCGTTGGAAGCATAATCGCGCTTGCCAATGTGCTGTTATGTTTCGTTCCTGCAATTTTTGATTAGGTTTGTGTTTTCTCACCAAAGGCCAGCATCCCAAGCGAAGGTACTTTCGGGGGGCGATCAATCTAAGTGGGTTTTTATTATCGGCTCATCTGTGAGATGATATTTACAATATAGAGCAATTTGGATTCTAGATGGAATTTTTGTTATTATTTTATTTCGAATTTCCAACTTGTATTTTCAGTACCAATAAGTTCCGATTGGATTTTAGTAGGTTTTTGTTAAGTAAATTAGTCCCATAAATGGTGGCTTGTAGGAGTGCAACCAGAAACCTCTGGAGAATTATTTGGCTCGAATGTAAGAAGGAAAGTTGGCTATCAAAGCATCGCCACTTTGTAATGGATATATGGACATGTTAATTATGACTCTTGGCGATAAGTATCATAAAAATATTGTGAAACATACGCTGCATTCAAATGATGGTGACGTTATGTTGGTTGACGTGCAAAAATGCCCAGGCAACAGTTTCAGTGATTGAAAAATGAATAACAATAAAGTTCAGATACACTACTACACTTTAGTGGTTTCACAAACTTTGCATTATATTAACTCCTTATTGTGCAATGAATTCAGCTTCTAATGACCCAACAATTGCAAACAAAAACATTGCTCTTGTTTGTGATGCGTATTAAGGCTGTTGTCATTGCTCCGACGTGGCGATCGATTTTGTCGCCAGCCCGAGTAGCGTGTCAGTGTCAATGCTTTTTGCGAATCGCCTAGCAACTTTTTGATAAGCTGTTCTTCGTTTATCAGCTTATTTCCATGACTTTGAATTGTTTTGTGTTTGTTTACATTTGCTGACACCAAATGACTATTAATCAATAGTCATTTCAAGTGAAATTGGCAATTTTAGGTTTAATTTATCAATTTCAGTTTTAAAGAAAACATATCTCGCGACGATCCGATGAAATCAAAACTTTTTGATCCGTCGCGCGACGAAATTGCCCATACGACGGGAACTGTCAAATTCCATACAAAATGTTGACAGCACGCGTGATAAAATTTCTCGCGATGGAGCAATGACACTGTTCTGTCACACTGTTCACTGTTCTGCCGCATGCAATTTTATCGGACGTGCAACCATAATTTGTATGGGATTTGACAAATAACGTTGCATGTGCGATTTCGCCGTACGATGGTATCAAAAATTTTTGATTTCGTCGGATCGTTGCGTGCGACGCTGTATGTCAATCTGAACCTGGAGGTATAATTTTTTTTACGAATTGTTACCATCGTTTGTAAACAAATACAACACGATTGTATGGCGATCGCACGTGGCGCTGGTTATTGTGGAATCTTAAAGAT
>KB696809.1:0-11192 GCA_000349165.1 Anopheles christyi | reverse complement strand
CAAGCTTAGGGGTGATTGAAAAAAAAGTAATAATATAATTTTGTTAAAGTTATGCTCCCAAACTGTTGAATCGTAACAAATTTTCTTTTGTAATTGTTAAGTTGTACCCAACAGAAGAAAAAACACATTTTTATCGTCCCGTTATCATCAATTCGTTCGGTATATTTTAATTTTTTCTGCACCCTTTCCTTTCTCTCTCTCTCTTTCTCTCTCTCTCTCTCTCTCTCTCTCTTTCTTTCTCTCTCATGCCAAGATTCTGCGTTACTTCACATTCGGATACAATGGTCAATATGGTTTGTTTTTGTTTCACTTAATTTTACTACGTGGTGCGTACCGTAATGGCAGCAGCTGATGCTAACGCATATGTGGGGGGATGGTGATGGAACCGCCTGTATGGATTTTAGATAACATAAAACACGGCTTTCACGAAAGTCCAGCGCTCCCGGAGCTGTATGCATGCATGCACGGGGAGACCGACCGGACTGATACTGTGGTGTTTGCTAACGAGTACTAAAACTATCGTATCACACACGGTAAAACACACTTTTCAAGTGGAATGGACCACAAGTTCGTTGAATAACGCATGCAATGGCGAAAAATGCTTGATAATGTTAATCCGTTCCGAACACTGTTGTCCGCGTCGCACCATGGACTTTTGCTGGGTGACGGGAAGGAGTGGGGAAGTACAGGAAGTAGTATTTAGTACTGTGGGGTAGAGTGGTTTACAGCAGTGATGGTGGTGGGCTTTTACTTGCTGACCGGTCCGGTGGAACATCGCTCCATTAACGGTCTAGCGCATCCGATAGTGATTCTTTTCGTCCACCTGGGACAGCTCGCCCTTAAAGTGCAGATCGACGGTAAAGTCCAGATCCCTGTTGTTACGCACATTCGGCTTCATCTTGAACGTGCCGTGAATTTCCTCGCCCTTCTTCACCGTCAGATAGTCGTCAAAGTAAAACACGGTCTGCTTCCAGTGCGTATACGGGGCGTCCGGTGCCGTACTGAAGGCAAGCCGCTTGTGGCACTTGGTAAACTCCACGTTAAAGTACGTCACCAGCGCCTGGACAAAGTCGTTGCGCTTCACCGTCAGGTAGAAGGAGGATTCAAACTCTAGGTCCTCCTTCTTCACCGTGTACAGGTCGATCTCCTTCACCATGTACGCGGTCGTAACGACCTGCTTGGGGTCCACCACATCCACCAGCGGTTCGCTGATCGCCACCTTGCGGATCGAGCTCATGTTGAACCCGTACACATCATCCCACCAGTTGATTTTTTCATCCTTATACTGTCGGTCCTCGATCGCCGTCACGAACAGCGTACACCGGTCCGGGAACATCATGCCCGTATCCTTCTTCAGCCACTTGTCGCGCGCATATATGACCGTGTCCAGCATGGACTCGTAAAACAGACAGTAGCCCATCCATTCGGAAATGATGATATCGACCTGGTCGTACCCTTCCGGCAGTGTCACCTCCTCCACCTTGCCCTTCACCAGCGTGATCGTCTCCTGCAGGTTGTTCGCCTCGATGATCTTCTGCGCGTAGTCGATAATGTTCGAGCACTCGATCGCGATCACCTTAGCTGCGCCGGCTTTTGCCGCAAACATCGACAGGATGCCGGTGCCGCACCCGATATCCAGCACGACCTTTCCCTTGAACAGATGCTTATTGTGGTACATCGAGTTCCGGTAAGACAGCGTGCGCACCTCATCCTTCAGCATCTCCTCGTGGATGCCAAAGTGTGCGTACGAATCGAAGTAGTAGTCCCGCGAAGTCATGTCCTCTGCGTTGGTGGCCAGATCGTTGCCGTTGCCGTTCACTGTGTTCGGGCTTCCCGCGCCCGTTACCGGTCCACCCGACTCCACGGACTCCATCGGTACATCGGTGCTCGTACTAGCCTGCAAATTTGGTTCACACAAAAAAAAATGCGCCACACGAGCGAGCGGGAGATGTGATGAGCAGAACAAGATACAACAATCTTCTTCCCCATCAACCCACATAACCTCAACACGCGAGCATTGAGTACATGCCCATTCTGCCCCGCAATACTTACCATTTTTCGCAAGTTGAAAACGGTTTGTGAAATTCAATCTAATTATGCAAAAGTGAGTCTTATTTTAACACTTTCCACCGGATAGGGATCTGCCAGACGCTAGCTCTCGCAAAGACTTTTTATTTCTCACATGCACACGGAAAATGGTGGCACTGTCTCGGGATGAGCCGGAATCGATAGCTCACCTTTCCTTTGTTGCTATTTACAATAAGCTATGCTAGCACCAGTCTTTGGACGCGCAAACACTTTCCACGCGAATTTGATACAAATTCCCCACACTTTTGCACGCTTTCCGTGTTCACGAAATGCTTACAGCACTTAATGCTAACTCTTTTTGTTTGGTAGCGGAAAGCATCTCACGAGGAACACCGATTGCGAGGACAAGCTTCATGCATGCTTTGAGTTTTAGCGGTCTTTACCCAAAGGGCAAACCATACAGCAGTCATTTAATTGTCAAATAACCTATGCTTATATGACTCGCATGGTGCGCCATCTGTTGCATTTTGGATATACTATGGTTTTACAAATTTAAAATTCATTATAAAAAGAAATTATTGTACATTAAATTTAAACTCCAAGCACTGGGGATGTTGAGAACATAATTATAAACATTAATCCAAGCCTTCAGCATTGTAGGTAATACAAATGATAACATGTAATTACTTTGGTCAACTTGAGAAATGTTTTCTCATAATTAAACTACAAATCACAATCCTTTGCTACACACGCGTTCTTCCGAATAGTTCCGATATCTATTTCATTTTAATGTTATTTGGGAACCTGTACAGGATTTCTTTTTTTTTCTCTACCTAACAAAACCACCCCTTTCCCGCACGTAAGAGACGAATGAAGCAAAGATGCACCAAGTCTCTAAAAGCAAACCAACCAACCAACCAACCAACCAACCAACCCCTTTCCCGCACATGTGACATTCTGAAAAGCACAATATGCAGCAGCAAAAACTCAAGAACAAAAGTTCAATGCATTTCATTATTTGCATACCACAATTGTGTTGCTTGATCCAGACGAACCAACGGATTCAACCACCCCACCCCCTCCCCCTTTCCCACTCAACCACAAAACAGATACAGCAATCCACTGTTTTGACAGATTCCAGCAGAAATCTTTTCCCAATCGAATGGCATGTCCCCTACTGTTTGCCTATCGCGATGTACGCTTTCACGTCCTGCTTCGTAAGCACACACTCACATGTCGGGGTTCCCCCGCCACTGGCGCTCGGTAGGAAAAAAGAAAGCATCGGTCCCGATACAGGAATTCCATTCATCGATCAAGCGGGTTGGCGGGTCACATCCCTCTCAACTGCGTATCTTCCGTCTGCGTAGTGGGCGCATTGCTTCAAAACTGCTTTCCCAAACTTCAAAAGGGCGATCGTTACTGACGCGAATTGAACTCGATCGATCGTCTTGTGCAAATGATGTGTAAACAAAAGTGATGAGGTGGACAGCAAATTAGAGTGGTTTTCATTTGTGAAGCAAAAGAAAGTGAGGGAACAGGCGCAACCACACAAGCGGAAGCAAGAAAGTCGGATACTCCCCATCATTATCATTATCATCGTCATCACGATAATCATCAACAGTCGTTGCAGTCATGGCCTTTGTATCATCGTTACTATTATTCTTTGGCGGATTGTTGTTGATCCGCCTGGTGCACCTGCTTATTTCGGTGCGCCGTGGCCAGAGTGGTACTGCCGTCCCTGTACGTACTACACCCGCCCGCACAATGATAGTAATGGGATCGGGTGGACACACGGCCGAGATGTTGCGCATTGTAGAGCGCCTGGACGGTGAACGATACTCTCCGCGCCAGTACGTGATCGCCAGTACGGACAAAACGAGCGTCGTGAAGGTGATCGAGAGCGAGGTACGGCGGCAGCCCGATACGCAGAAGCAAACGTACGATATTATTACGATACCACGCAGCCGAGATGTACACCAAAGCTATCTCAGTTCCGTGGCAACAACCGTGCTGGCGCTGGTCAACTGTGTACCGATCGTACTGAAGGCCCGCCCGGAGCTAATCCTAACCAACGGTCCCGGAACGTGCGTACCCGTGTGCTTGGTCGCGTTTCTGGCCCGTCTGCTCTTTCTCAACACCAAATGCAGAATAGTGTTCGTTGAAAGCTTCTGCCGTGTGCGCAGTCTCTCACTGAGCGGCCGTATCCTGCTCTACATCGTGGACATGTTTGTGGTTCAGTGGCCGGAGCTGCTCGAGAAGACGGCTACCACGCGGCAGGACGTCCATTGCTTTGGACGATTATAAGCCTCAACAGCACCGAAGCACGCAGCTCGGCTAAACTTAATCATTATTTAACTGTTGAAAAAGGGTACCAAGGAACACAAAATAAAAAGTTAACGAATGTAAATTCGGCTTGCCCATTTGAAGCAAGAAAAGGCTCCTTTTCCAATTGCAACTTCCTCTGATACATAAATACCGTTTTATTTGCCAAATGTATATTTAGTTTTTAGAATCTAAAACTCCTTCCAACTTACTGTACTCAGGAATAGACCGGCATACCGTTCGCGTCATAGTTGGTCTTCATTTTTTGAAATGCAAAAAATAGATAAAGCGCTACAAAAGGATAAAACAAGGATAAGGATAAGCAGATTACTTTCGGTTTGCGACACAACAAACACTTACTTGATGCTTCCCATTCCTTCTGCGAGAGGGTCCCAACACGGAATTGATGTCGGTTCGACATCTGTCTGCCATATTCCTCCGCATGCTGATACTGTTCCCGGTCTTTCCTCTGGCCGTCCACATTAAACCGAGCGTACGGCGGAGGGTACATTTCCATGGCCTGCATCTTCTCCAGCAGTCCCTGTTTGCGACTGCTATTCTCGTCAAACACCTCCTCGAACCGTTTCTTCTCTACTAGCCGTAACCCGTGCTTCAGGGCCAGCTTTTCAAACGTTGGAAAGTGTACCAGAAACTCGGGACAATCCACTACCTCGTCCAGCTGAAAATTGTACTTAGCCCCGAACAGAGGCGGATTGTCCGTGTCGCACAGGAATTTGATACTGTAGATATCGTTCCCAAACGTGTCCGACATGGCCCTTCGCTGCCGTTTCATGATTTCGTTCGCGTCCGGCATTGTGCCAATGAAGTAGAAGCCCTCCTCTAGACACTCGGCCGCATTCTTTAGCATACAGTCGGCCTGCTTGAACGACTCAAACGAGTAGTGAAAAGCAAACTGGCAGCTCACCAGATGCAGCTTGATCGACGGATCGCGGTACTTGGTGCGGAGCTGCTGCAGGGTAGCATCGGCAGCGAAAAACTCCACCTTTGGAGGTCGCTGGTTGTCCCGTGACCATTGGTCCATTGTGTTGAAGCGACTCTCGCACTGCTCCAGGCTCACCTGGGCAATGTCCGTGCAGATCAGGTGCGTCACGTTCGCGTTAGCCCATTTGATCAGATCGCCACCCTTCCCACAACACATATCTAGAACGCGGAACGGTGAGCCCAGCAGCTGCCTTCCCTTCGCCAAGGTTGTGTATTTATCTATGACCACGCTTTTGATCCAGTTGTTGAAGTTGCGCATAAAGTAGATGTTAGACTGTTTACGAGCCACCAGTCCGCGATCCTCCAGTTTGTTGTAATGCGAGGCCACGATCGTACTATGTTTCTCTCCATTTTCACCACCTTCCTGCTGGAGATTCTCTTCAGTATCTTTGGCCTGCGTCGGGACGGTGCCATTTTCTTCCGATTCCGACATGATTGGTATACTGGTTATCTACGATCAAATAATAAAATACTAGTGCAAACAAAACTATTAAAAACTCCTGGCTTTATGCGATGCGTTTTCTCGGGGTCCGGCGACTGTGTTATTTTATTTTGTGCTTACCTTTGAGATCACGATTTTGACGTTTGCAGTTTTGACGCAGACGAAACGTCACTTTTGTTGCGAGCCGAAGCGGACTGCATAAAACATAAAACCGCCTAAAAGTTGGTGCAAAAGACGCTGTGGACTTTAAAAATACATATTTAAGTGTACCACAACTCACCGGTAAGTGTTGTAACGACCGCCTACGATGGTGATTTCAACGAATAGAAGTAATTACACTCAGTTGATTCGTTTACTCACTCGTACTGCTAGCGGATGAATGTACCGGATTTGGAGGTTATGGTGAATTGGTAAACGAAGCAAGGAAAGTTTATTTGTCATAGACAATTCGCATCAATCAGAGATGGATTTCAACGCACTGCTACAGCAAGCGCAAAAGCTGACCCATGAAACGCAAGTTTCGGATGATTTGCCGCGAGTCGAGCGCACTTTGCCGCAGGTGCTGCAGGCAACTCAGGAACTGCACTCGCGCGTAACACAAACGGGCGCGCAGGACATGCAAGCGTAAGTGGTATGGAATCGCTAGCATGTGGTGCTAGTTATGCTAACATTTTACGCACTTCTGCTCACAGACACATCCTGCTAGGGTCGAATGGAATAGATTTGCCAAAAATATCGCAAAAGCTGGAAACCCTCAGTTCCCGCAAGACCTTCGAACCATTGGATCCCATCGCTACGACGGACGTACAGAACTTTTTACGCAACGAGAAGGAAAATGCTATTCTCGCCGTAATTGAGGAAGTTCACAAGAATGTAGGTACTCACGAAAGACTTACTGGTTGATTGGTAATGCTAACGCTGTACCCGTTTTTCTCCGCTTTCCAGTCTTACCTATCCGCCGAAGCGCAGAAATGGGACCATATGATGAATGATTGGAAGCAGGAAAAGGTTAAGCTGATGAATGCTTTGATTGGTCCATCACAAAGCTGGATCGACATCCGGAAAGGTCCCGAGCAGACCATTCTTAATGAAACAACGTTCGGTGGCAGATCCTCACTGAATAGTCAGGAAATGGCGTACGCTCGAGAAGTTCACGAGTACAACAAGCTTGTGTGCGAAGGTGCCATGCGTCCATCGCTGATACAACGCTTTGCCCAGGTTGCAGAAAGTTTTAACGACTCGGTGAGTACAACGAAGTCCTTTTTGGGAAGTATTCGTTGTAGGGTATAACGGGTTTTCATTTTTATCTTCCAGCGTGTGAACGATGTTTGGGAAGTAATGAAGTACATGACGAACGTAACGCCCATCCCCAGAAGCCAAGATCCAATGAAAGTGCGCTGCTCGCAGCATTTGTTTATCAACCAAGCAAAACGCTACCTCGAGAACCGGTACAGGATTTTCATGCAAACCGTAATTTCAGAGCATTTGCGTGAAGCACGGCGTGGTGGTATACCGAGTGTGCTCAATTTGGTGGGCTCGTTTGTCGGACTAAAGCTGGCCACTCATGGCCTAAATTCATCATTTATCGGACTGCAGGATGGACAGGTAGATGGAAAGCCTCTATGGCCGATGGTGTACTATTGTTTGCGTTGTGGCGACATTGCTTCCGCGCTGAAGTGTATGCAAATGGCGGGACAAGGGCACGAAGATTTGATTGCCGTGCTGGAAGAAAAGTGTCACAATCCAGAGCAGAAAACTAATCCCCGCCTAGAGCTGCAGATACGCATGCAGTACAAGCGGCAAATTCGCAATGCGACCGATCCGTACAAACGGGCCGTCTACTGCATCGTGGGATGCTGCGATATTCAGGAACCGCACGCTGACATTGCTAAAACGACGGACGACTTTCTGTGGATCCAGCTGTCGCTGATTCGAACCGAGGGTGATGACAGTGCCGAGCATCTAACCTGCTCCGGTCTGCAAAGCATGATTCTGGAGCAGTACGGCGAGAAACACTACAACGCCAATGAGCAGCCCCATCTATACTTCCAACTGCTAGCACTGACTGGGCAGTATGAGGCCGGCATCGAATTTTTATCCCGCTTCGAGAAGTATCGTGTGCATGCCGTCCACATCGGCTTGGCGCTGAACGAACTGCACATGATCGGGGGACCGCGCAATCTGCAGGAACCGCTACTGTCAGTTGACTTTGAGGATCCGCAACCGATGCGTCGGTTAAACATTGCCCGTCTCATAATGCTGTACGTGAAGAAGTTTGAAATCACCGATCCACCGGAAGCGTTACACTATTTCTACTTTTTGCGCAATCTTAAGGACAGCGATGGGCGCAACTTGTTCCTTGTTAGCGTTGCTGATCTTGCTATCGAGTGCCGGGACTTTGATCTGCTGTTTGGTCGTATGCAGCGCGATGGTATGCGTTCCCGTGGTTTGATTGATCAGTTCGAAACTGCCCACATCGACGCACGGACTGTGTGCGACATGGTTGCGGAGAAGTTTGTCAAGAAGGGCATGTTTGAGGATGCGATCAAGATGTTCGATTTGGCTTCTCAGCAGGAGCAGGCGCTGCGCTATACGTCCATACTGCTGTCCCAGGTGGTGCATCATTCGAACAGGGAAGGTTCGTTGCGGGAACGTGTACAGCGTATGGCACAAGAGTTTACCGAACGTTACACGGGCGCAGAGAAGAACTGTGACTCGCAGACATGGGCAACGTTTAATTTGCTGAAAGAGCTGGCTGCTTTCTTCGATTACTACCATGGCAAAAATCATCAGTCCGCGATGGACATTCTCGAACGCATTAAGCTCGTTCCTCTGCGGATGTCCGATCTGGATGTAGCAGTTAACAACTTTAAGCGTTTGTCTGGCGAAGTTTGTAAAGTCATTCCCGACCTGTTGCTGGCTACGATGGACATTGCGTACACGAAGTTTAAGACCATGAAGGGCAAGGATGTTGCCAAGTTCGACGACCTTGGCAAAAAGAACGTAAGTAAACTATGATACCTGCCTTTCTAAAGCATACCACAAATGCATTATTAATGATTATTTTCTCTCTTTTTTTAACACAAACAACACACAGCAACTAAGCTATCTGCGCGAGCAAGCAAAGGCCCTAACTAACATGGCCGCAATGGTGCCCTACCGCATGCCTGGAGATACCAACAGTAGGCTCATTCAAACAGAAAT
Organism: Anopheles christyi; assembly: GCA_000349165.1. Classification (NCBI taxonomy): domain Eukaryota; kingdom Metazoa; phylum Arthropoda; class Insecta; order Diptera; family Culicidae; genus Anopheles; species Anopheles christyi. Next base: position 2,194 of record KB696809.1, on the reverse strand, counting down.
CCTCATGCACTGAGAACACTCCCCCTGCCCGTACATACTTTTAGCTAACCGTGTTCGTTCACTTACGATACAATTCAAAAATAAATGCGTAAACCTGTTGGAAAAGTGACTCATGTAGCAACAGCGTAACATCTGATGTCCGAAAAAGCATCCTATCATATCCGTTTCTTCTATTTCTGCAGCCCGGTCACGCTGATGCCCATGGTCAGATCATCATATGCGCCTTCCTTGAACGCCTTGTAATCCAGCACCATATCCTTGAAGGCGAGAAAATCGGTCAGCGTGTACAGGAGCTCAAAGATCTCTCCATCGAGCTGGGTCTTTTTGTTTTCCAGCTCCATCGCAAACAGATCCATATCGAAGCAGCTCATCTTCCGGTTCAAATGCTGAACAATGTGCGCCTCGATCATGTTCGTATACTTTTGGTATATTTCTGTGTAAATGATTTTATTTTCCTCCCCCGGTTCGAACTCGAAGTAGTAGCACTCCATGAATTGATTGACCATACGCTGAGGGTTAAAGTACAGGGAAAATTAACAATCATCCAACCAAAATCTGCAGTTCTCACCTGAAACTCTTCACCGATCACAATGTCTTCGATGTGGCCGATTACGGTATCAAAATATTCGCTTGAATTTTGCCTTTTAATGATATTTTCTTCAAAATTCATCTTTGTTCGGGCGTCATAAAATGAGGAGGAAAGGCGTTTGCTAAAAAAACAACCGTCGTCGTCATGTAAACGTTGTTTATGATTCTAGCGCCATAGTTACGGCAGTTTGGCAACAGGTGGATTACTACGGAGTGGAATCATTTATCGAATAACTGATACTGAGTAATTATTTATCATCACTACTTCTGATGAGGTTAATTAAAATTACGACAACAAAAATTATCTAAATGCCTAGCCCTTCGGGCACTACAGCAACAGGCGTCAATGCTGTAATAACAGTTCATTCATTCTTCTAGAAAACAAAACATTTTTTTAAAAAAGAATTCAGAAGAGTGTAATATAATTTCGTGTAGTATTAATAAAACTATATTTTATATTGAATTTTTGTTTTTCAAATTATTCAACCTACGCTCAACAATTTTGCTATTTTGTATTCACAGTGTAGGTTTAGCGCCCGTGATTTCGAACAACTCAAGCTGTCAAACCTTCCTAGGCGAAAAGCATAAATGTCATCGCGTGTAATGTTTTTGTTTTGGATTTCGTGGAGGTTTGAATTTCATGCAATTTTCGTGTAAATCTACCAAATAAAGGAAAACGAATCGTTCCAAGTGCTAACGAAACTGTGTGCCGTCTGAGTGATGAACGTTTGTGGCCAATAAGTGTGTGCGTTGCGGTTGCATTGGTAATGCACAACCTTCTTCCCTGCCGGTATTTGTCCCTTTCTGTGCTTACGTGTTTGTTTCGTAGTGATCACAGACGAATAGCAAAACATTATTGTCGACCGGAATGTCGTGGCTCAAGCTAAATGATAGTCTGAACAAGGTCAAGGGATCCATCACCTCCTTCACGCAAGAAGTGTTTGCGGAAGGAATCATCGGCGAGGATGAGGATGACCAGAATCCTGTCCGAGAGCTAAGTGTCGCACGTGAAAAAATCGACCAGCTTACTGACCTGTGCGCAACACAAGACCAAGAGGTTTGTAAACAATGTCTGTCCGCCAAAAGGACGGGTTTTGGTAGCGTGAGTTATGGGTGTGGACGGGTGTACTTGGAAAACATGGAAACAAATTATGGTTTAATTGTAGGTCACCACGAAGCTGGAAGCTGTCAGCTGGATGTGGCAATTGTAAACTGTCTTCCCATTTTTCCTCATAAACATAACTTAAGGGCATCTATTGGGCATCTGCAATTTTTTTTTATCGCGCGGACCTTTTGCAGCTCTATTCAAAACTACACACATTAGCGTCATCAAATCGTAATGTTAACATATCTTCACGCACACTTTATCATACGGTCCTAAACGATATGGTGTTATTCTAACCACTCGATCTCCAGCAGCGTAATGCTTTGTTGAAAATGGATTAAAATGTCAATATTGTAGGTCTTTTAGTAAAGTTTTAGTGTTGTCTTCTGTCAAGCGCAACCAACCGGAACACAGCAAGCAAAGTGTTGGGCAGTAGTTAAGTGATCACACATTGCACCGTGCCACTCATCCTTTTAACCATACTTTTCTTGAACGTAATCA
>KB696808.1:0-10000 GCA_000349165.1 Anopheles christyi | reverse complement strand
CAGCGGGAGAACGATGGTGTTTGCATAGAAAATTCATCCACTCAACCAGATTTACACACACATAGATACCCTGCCATACTCAATTCTAGGTTGGGATGAGATTCTTTCTCTCCCGGAATAGCATCCTTTCTCTTCCTCTCCCTCTAAGGCATGGTCACAAGTCACGAGTGGGCACTTATTTTCATGTTCAATTATAATTTTAATTTCAAGTGACACTCCTTCCGACGGCACATTAGCGCTAAGAGGAAACTACGCAACCCTTGGAAAAAGGGGGTGTTTGCAAATGTGACGAAAGCTCGCACTGACAGCAGCTCATGTCGAAAGCTGTTACACTTTACATCACGCTCCGTGTACCCACGTAAGGGGTACACACCATTCGGGCTGAAGAGAATGCCTCGATAATTTATTTTTTTTGCAACAAACTGTTCCTTTCTGATGTGATCGAATTGCATTACTTCTGTGTAGGCAGTCGGACGATGGCCATGGTTCATTATCGATTTTCTTTAATTAAGATTGAACGTTTCCAAGGCCACTCGAGTAGCGTAAAACATCCCTGTGGCATAAGCATAAGCCCCATAAAGATGCTCTTTTTTTTTATAAAATGTTTTTCTTTTTTTCCATTTTTCCACTGCAACTTTGCCCATCTTTTTCATCACTTTGGGTGTTTTAATTTTCATTTCCATTGGTGAAAAGAGAAGTGGTCCAAGCGGAGCGCGAATGAAAATGAAAATTTAATCCGACACAGTGGCGCTTAGCGCTCCCCCTTTGCGACGGTGGTAGAAAATGAAAATTGAAATTAATTTTTCAATATATTCACGCGTTGCAGCGACTGCCACCACGCGGCTGGCACGCGGCATTTGGGGTGAAGAATTTCACACCCTTAAGCGGCGGTGGAAGTTTCGATTGTCGAAGTGCGGTAGCCACTGGCAAAGGAGAGCGTAGGAGATTTGAATTGTGTGAGGAAAAAGAACAAGATATATGTGTGCATCCTGAAGATTCCAAAACTTAAATAAGCTATTAAGTAAAATTGACAGGCACTAAGAGAGTGCACACTTACGCCTCAGTATTGCACAACCTGCCAAGGACAGCTCTTTAACTACTCTCGATGGGATTTTTCGCAGCTAGAAGAGTTCAAGTGTGAAGCTTACTATTCCCGTGCAGTACCGGATATTTAACGCTTCCTGAGCCAAACTTACATTCGCGCGTTCCGCGCTAGTGGAAAAGTTAACGTTTCATTTGGTTTGTTTCCGTCTCCGTCGGGCATTCCGTTTTGAATTTTATCCTATCGTAGGCAAGAAAGCAGCAGCCACATCGTGGAGAAGCGAATTAAAATTTAATTCTAACAAGAAATCACACAAACACGTTGCTGTTAAGATGTGTTAGTGCATTCCTGGTAGCAGTGGTGAGAGTGTATTTGCTGGAAAACTCAATTACATCACTTTCCACCGGTAATCTGCCTACTTGGATGAAAGCCTGTGCACCAGCAATTTCTTATCCCTCTTCAGTCAGTCAATCGGGCCAATCAAATAGTTGATTAGATTTCGCCCGAAAAGGGTAATACCTTCGGCAACGTGCTTTCCCATTTGCGGGCGTGACCGCATTCGGGCGAAAAAAGGGCGAAATCCTGCGGGAAATGTTTACGAGCGCGCGCTGTGTGTTCTAGTAGCACTGGAAAGTGTGGTTATGTGGCACGCTGCTAGAAATATTTTGCAATGTGGCAATAAAATGGGAAAATAATTATTGGTTCCATTATGGTTTTTCTTTACACTAATTTTACACGAATTATACAACTTTTTAATGCATTTCAAACGCTCTGAGGATCTCTTTAAAAAAAATCATGTTTTTATATACTATTTTTTAGCTTTAACATACTTTAAAGGAAAAAAAACTGTTGGAAAAAAAAAAAACTCAAAACGAAACAAAAGCTTTTCATAAAACATAATCAAATTAACATGTTTTTGGTTCGGCTCCAGCAGCTTTCGGGGTAGATAGATAACAATTTAATCCTTTTTCTGAACGGAAGCGAACCATGACAGGTCTGCTTTTATAAGCATGTTAACCTCTGCTACATTCCAACCGATCTGCTACTTACAACGCTGATGATAGCTTTGATGATGATTGCACCCAAGATATGTGTACGCTTGTGTGTGTGGACAGTGAAAGACAACTGTGCCTGAAATAGCTTCCCAAACACCTTCCCCTACCATCCAATCGGGCAGAAAATTCGCATTTCCCGATGTAAATTTCCCCCAACGGGGGAATTGCACCACAGACGAGACAAGCTAGCTTTCCTTGCCCTACCCCACCCTAACGATTGCCTCATTTGCCTTCTTGGAATCAGGCTTCGTTTTAAGAAAATTGGATTTTCACTCCGCGACTACACGGACGCACATTTATAGACGGCAAGAGACCGGTGGACAGTACACAGCAATACCACATGCCCCACAGGAGAGAGGCACTTTACCTAATGATTGTGTAATTCGATAGCTTTACGTTCGACTGGACATTCGTTGGGTGGGGGGCGAGCAAAACCAAACCAACTAACGGGATGTCCAAACATGCCACCATTACTGCGCCGAAGGGAAAAGCCACACAAGCCTTAAACGACATCTCATAATCGGTACCAGTGTGTGTGTGGCCGCGTTTCACAACATAGCTAAAGCGAGTGACTAATTAAAAAGTCATCATTTACCTGTTCGATCTCGGCTGGTGGTGTTTGGGTCGTGGACCGTATCGTGTATAATTAATTTATTCAATGCATTTATTCAATGGTAAAACATTAAAATTTCCTTATAACTCACATTGTTAAATATTGCTATGAATACCAATATTTAACAAAGTTTTGTATTGTCATTTTGATAGCCCTGCCCTAGCTTCTCCTAGAAATAGATTATATAAAAAAAATCTCAATGTCTCTATTACCCAATACACCAAATTATGAAAGCTGTGATTTAATTAATTTAATAGTTCTCATGTTTCTCAAAACATTTAAAGTCAAACTTTTAAACCTTATCTAACATATCCACAGCACTTGTGTTATCCTTTGCCTGCGTTTCAATCCCATTTAACTCACCATCATTGATCAATTTATCAAACCGATCACGTCTATCTATCATGCTTTCGTTTAATTTATCTTGCCCCACACCCCAACCCATCCTCCTAAAATGCAAAAGATGATAAATGGCGCACCGGAATCGTAAGCGACCATAATCAGAAGTTCAATTGACAATTACCGTGAGTTCAAGGATTATCGGGCGACAATAATTGAAAATTATCATAATCGTATGTTACCGTCCGACAAACGGTGGCGTACATCATGCAGCGTATACGCAGTGAGAGAGCACAAAAAAAAACGAGTCTCACCTGAGCGCCCTTTCAACCTTTTCCCTGATATGTGCAAATACAAGCACAGGACACTGCTCAAAGTGCATCGAATTGACCATTGCTTGAATGTCATGCAATCGAGCAACGGTTTCAAAATCATCGAAACACTGATGCTGCCTCGAGTTGAACCGTTTAATGATTCATATCGTCAAATGATTTCCATGGTAGCCATTTCCAACAGTGCCCAACATTGGACACGATGCAAAAGGGCCGTCTAGAAGGCATAGTGAGTTCATGAATTTTTAGCTTCGTATCGTTTTGCATTTCGCACACGTCATTCACTCGTTCATGACCGTTTTGGTACACGGTAGGCTTAAACACTTATCGAGAACCACACTGCAGCAGTGCGTTCTGTACATTGCTCTTCCCACTAATGTTCCGCTCCTATTCGTGTGTGAAGATCGGGCTAAATTTATGGAAGCATCAGTTCCTACTGCTGCTGCTACGCATCGCAGACACACACGCAATCCACGGCCCATTTGAACGCATCCCGAGCTACTGGAAGTTGGCCGATGATTGTTTTTTTGTTGTTGACGGTCTCTGTACCGTCCCGGGTGATGATTTAGTCATCAGTGCATCGTGCTTCATCGTCCCCGGTAAGAAGGCCCTGTACCGAAATGAAACTCTATCTTTCTGATTTCGAAAGCACTAACTCCTCTACACCCTGTCGGACGAGGAGCCACAAATGGGACGAGGAGAGATTGTCACAGCCGTTATTATGGTGCATGGGGCCTTTATTTTTTTCATCCTCTTACATCAGCTGGTAACCAGTTTTTGGGTAACAAATTCTAGGAAACGGGAATAAAAGAAACACAACCAGGACGATAATGATGAGTCAACGCAACCTCGTTACTCTCGTGGAACACACACTCCAAACGACCGGTCTGCCTATATTTGTAGTTTCGGACGAAGAATCTCGCACCCGGAACGAATTACCATAGAGGGAGAGAGAGAGACGCTTTTTTGTTGCGTTGGACGTTGAATCCACTTGTAATCCACTTGATATCTCGTTATTTGAAGTAGATGAATACGGTTGCCTTGAGCTAACGATAGAGAAGCCGTAGCTAGTTGTCTTTCACCTGTGGTTCTTCTCCTGCACGAAGTTGACCGTAGAACGGAACGGAAGCACCCGATGCACACGGACGGACAGACGGACAAACGGACGACATAATTCATTCGCTACTGTTCGCATACACTCAGGGCCCCGTTCACTCGGAAAAGGTCATGTGCAAAAGGAATCCTTTTGTTGGTGTACGCATACATACGGCGCGAGCCTACACCGTAGTGTGTCCCCACATTTTCTTCCGGCTGCTTGGATACTTTCATCTTGCAGAATATGATGGTCAGTCCAAGACCGACGACAATGACGGCGACGACGACGGACACATTTCGTTGCAATAACACAGCTCATCTGCACCGGTTTTTGCCTTGGTTTCTTGGACGTTCTCCGAGCAAACCCATTCCTCCTGACCTTTTCAGCACAGCTGACGGTGAATGGCTGCGGTGCCACGTGGAGCATTATTATTGTTCCATTTACTTTCTTATCCTTCATCGTTTCATTGCAAGTAACAAGCTCAGAATGGAGGAGCCACCGCTGAAGAACCACTCAAGAAGTGTACATTTGGGGGTATTGCTACGAGTGCTTCAATACGGTTCGAGGAATCCACCACCACCCGGACACTCTGATGGTGACAGATTTTCATCCTTTATTCAAGGTTTTTTTTATGTTTTATTGCCTATGCGAAGGAAATATGTTGAATGGCACCAGTGTTGACCAGTGCTCAGCGCGATCATCATCGGTGAATGCGAAGAGATTGTTGAAGAAATAAAGTAGCCCTTTCCAGGAATAAAGGCTCACGAAGCGAACTAGAGATAATGATTATACTCGTGACGGATTGACACCGAGCACCGGCATCATGTGTTTGTGTGTGTGTGTGTGGAAAGGATAATGTTGGTTTTTGTTATCAGAAAGGGAAGTTCAGTTTTCAGACAAGATTAATACTATTCTCCAGAAACGAAGCCCATGCACCAGTTGATGTATCAGTGGCTTATATCAGAGGTTTTTGTTCTATCTCAAGCATTAAATTATCAAACAGTTCTAGAAAAGATTCCCACTGTGTAGCTCCTCTATTCCATTTGCTCGAACTCCTCGCTTGCCATTGAAATGAGTTTCTGGGCGACATTTGTCAATGTCGTTACCGATAAGCGTACCCGGTGCATGCTGTGAGCGATGAATCCTGAAGACAACTACTGTAGTCTTGAACGATTTCTTCTTGCCCGCATCAGTGGTTCTGTAATGCTGCGGTGCGATTTATCATGCCAACCTACCAAGCACGTCCAGTGCCATAATTCCACCCGACCCAAGGTGGACATTCAATTTCTTGCGGGGATACAAAACAAAAACATTTTTCAAGACAGTCTCAGGAAGGTACAGAAATAGAACCACACACACCTAAATAGAACGTAGCTTGAAGGAAGTACTGAAACATTCAACTATCGTTCTGCTTTCCCGTTTTCCAATACCGGAGGGGAAGCATCATTCTGTGACATCGTTCCACAATTGTAACTGAACGCCACAGCCGCTCGGTCACAAAACATTTAGAGTGGGACACAACGCAAGAGAAATAAAATCGTAAAAAGCTATAGTGTGTGGGGATAAGCGACGTGAACGAGCGAAATAAAATCCTTTGCAATATTAATTTAATTTACGAAATTGAACCAAGCACCCACTCCTTGCCCGTTCTTGCCAAAGCTGCCAGTCAAGCCTGTCCCTTCTGCCTTCCCTGCTAGCCGCTAGTTGCTAGTGGCAAGGACAGATCACATTCCTCGTGTGAGTATGCTCCACTTTTGCTTCTTCGGGTTCGCGCATTTCTTTTTGTATTGTGTGTCCCACCAAAGCCGCTGATGTGAAACTTTCCCAAGAAGGGACACTTTTCGTGCGGTATCGATGTGTGTATCTGTGTGTACGATGAACAAATATGCTCACCACTAGTCGCTGTCGGGAACGGAAGCGACATGAGGGTTTTGTAGCTGAGAAACTCTTGAAACAACAGTCATCGATGATGACATTTTTAGCTTTTTCTGTGACGATCCAACGATGAGATCTAAAACACGTTTCACGACTTTGGTCGAGCAGCTCGGTGTGTCAAGTTTATAAGAAAAAAATTGCTGATGCGTCGGTCCGGCGAGGGACTAAGCAAATGCTTGGAAACATTCCAGTAACAGGACGTGGGAGGCCGGAATCTGAAGTATTTCTAGTTTCAGTTTTTGTAAGAATTTTCTTACAAAGGTTATATGATCAGGAGGTTGTATGTTTTGTACAAAACTGTCAACCAAATTAACCATCACTTCACCAACAGCTCCACACAAATTTACTTCTCCTATAAAGGAATTGGTTTTTTCCTCTGAAGGATTAAGTCTTAAGAAACTAACTATTTTTCCATGAACTGTAATATTTATTCATGGCTCTGGAGAAATATAGACCAGCTCTCAGATTTTCATCGTGGCCATCTTTACTACAACACCAATACAGTCAGTTCAATATGGGAAAAGGTGCAATTCTCCAATATTCTACAGCCTACAGCCTTATTCCAGAATGTAGTAGAAAAGATAACTTTAATGATTTGTTTTCTTTTTAATATCTTTTTGTTATTTCCTTTTCTCCAACCACCACTACAAACAAATGCTCCAATAACTACTGCTTTGTGTCATAACCCCAAGAGATGCCAGTCAAACTAAACGTTTACCACATAAAAGCAACGTAAGACATTTCCTGGAAGAAGACAACCTCAGCATCTGTCAAACGGTACAAGATTCGCAGCTAAACCGGCACCTCTCGCTGCATTATGAATCAATCTGAATAATATTACTGACAATAATAACGCTGATCCTACCCAACACATGTCACACCGGACACAGGTCGGGGCAGGTGGGGCGAATTGAGCAAATCGCGCCCGAAACGACAACTAATGATAAGGTTATGAATTTATGCATGACCGCCAACGAATGTGGTTGCTCTGCTTTTGGTCACTGAACTTTCCGATCCCTCTCAATCTCGCAAGCAGGCCTTTGACTTACATGCTGGTTGATTTTATTTATAACCATCCCATCACATGAACGTTCACCCCCTTGCAAATCCCTTCTACCACTACCTAGAGCAAGCACGTGGCCAAGCATCATATCAGCCTCATCCCAAGCACAAGGTTAAAGAAAGGTGTCGCTTTGAAGAGACTTTGCTTTTTTTCTTTGCTGGCTGCCCACAAAAACCCCCCGCCAGTTTTGGATGGTTTAGGGTTACAGGAGACGTCGTTACGACGTTGGGAGGAGGTATTGCAAGAAAACCTCAAAGAAATGCTCATCATGAATATCTTTGTGGACAACGGGTTATGAAGGGAGGCGGGGTACAGCTATGTCGGTGATTTCTTTGAAGTCGTTACCACACCGGGAGTTGAAAACTCCAATTGACCTTCCGAGAAGTTTGCCCACCAAAGTGGATTACGGCCACTTAGCCATACATGAGCCATACACGCTCCAGTTCAGAATTCAGAACTTGTAGAAGAAGCGATAGGAGGCACAACATGAATGATCAAATAATATTCCTTCTCCCCGGACGATTGGGAGCAAACCAAAGAAAAAAGGTCACCAGAAGAATGAAAGTCCTCTTTTCTGGTAGAGACTAAAAAGGCACTTGCTTTTGACCTGTTGTAATAATCCATACTGCTTTTGCTGATTGCACTAAAGAAGCGTTTTCGAACACTTTCGCACGATGTGAGGGCTTCAACTTTCAAGCACCAGACAAATGCTACTTGTGCTAATGAACGCCAAACATCCGCCCATCCAGTGGGGTTGGGGTTGGAAGAATTTCCCCCATCGTCTAGCATTCGAGCCACGGGCCCGGTCTGTGGTACCACCCACACCCCCTTTTCGATTCTGCCAGACTCGTTTGATGAGCTGTCCATTCGTACATGGTGGCCAGTGTGCATATATACGCTGCTTACAACCCAATTATCTGCAGCATGATTGCATTTAAGTGACAGTGCTTACAGAGCTCTCTCAACAAGGTCCTTACTTAGAAATTTTGTGCAAGTAGTCCATTGAATTTGCTTATCATATCAAGCATGGTATGTAGACAACGCGGTTGAGAGGGATAGAGAATGTACAATAAAACCTTCATCATTCATTTATTGACACCTGTCTGTATGTCGTATGTGTGAGGAGTAAGGTAAACACTCACTTCACTACAACTACATTCCAATTACAAAAGTTTCCTATTAAACGTCTATTTCCATTGCCTTCATCCGCCAGGAAAGGGATTGTTGTTCTTTTGAAATTTGATTTGATGTAGTTTTATAACGCAGTTACAGTGAAACTTTCCAAGGTTAAACTAAATGAATTAAAACAACATTAATTTGTTTATGTGATACATTTCCCATCAAGCTGCAAAAGAAATATGAATAAAAAACCCAAAAACGATAAGTACTTTGGCATTCTCTTTCTATCGGGCAAATAAGGCTGACAGGTAGCAAAACCCCGAATACCGGCTTGTTCTTTTAAAGTGTTATTTTGCCACAAAACCCCCTTACCCAGACAACGAACTAACCAAACTCATTTGTATTTGCTCTGGCACACAAAAACGGATTCACATATCACGAATGTTTCATGATTGCTTCGCAAAGCAAGACAAACCCCATCGAAAATGTCCAACGAGACAAATAAAACTCACAACACAGTTTGTAGCTATGAAAGCTTTTTTCGCCTGAGTTGGGAGAATATGTGTACGGCCAACAGGAAGCGGAAGAGGTCACTTGCAAAAAGGACCAATGGCGGGGGCGGGAGGGATTCGCATTTCCCCAAGCGTAGCGTGCGTTAGTGTGAGAGTGTACTGGCGTTTTTTTTTCGGCTCAAGCTATTTCTCGCTCAAGCTGGCGAGCACCACAAATTGATATTTAAATGAGGGAAAATTGATTTTCTTTTCCTGCTGCCGCTTTCCATGCTGTGTTGTATTTGTGTATCAGCGCGTGTATGAGGAACCGCTTTGCGAACCGCTCTGGCAACAGTGCAACCTTTTCGCAGGCTTGACAGTTTTAGTCCAAAAAACGGGAGACACTCGTGCACATAAAACAAGCATTCGGAAACAATAAGCAAAGCGCCCCCAACATGAAGATATACATACACTTTGGACACTCCCACCCCTTCAATGTTCAGCGATACAGTGCTGTGTGTCCCAACGCTCGTTTCAGGGGCCGTTCGGCAAGATGTTGCTTCAACATCAGCACATCAGCAGTTACGAAAACATCAGCGACCGTGCCGATGACAGCCAGAAAAAAGACGGCAGTCCGGAAATGACTTCTTCCGCTTACGAAGAGACTTGCACGCGGCTTGAGCTCCAAGCTGCTGTGACGATCGTACCCCGCCCGCACATAAACACACAAGTGCCCGTGCACACTCTCAAGCCATGACCACTTCAATTAATTTGAGATTTAAAATTTATATTCATCTACGCGACAGCCGTCAACTGCTGTCGGTGGGCTGCGTTCCCGAGGGGGGAAAGACATGAGTTTGGTTTGTGCAAGTGCAGCAAGAGCAACATCCATCCTGCACAAACACACACACACAC
>KB696807.1:0-11167 GCA_000349165.1 Anopheles christyi | reverse complement strand
TTTCACTACCATTGACGATGATTAATTGGCATACATACTAAAGCCAGTTTGTAATAAATAATAATGTTTTTCCATATATTTTTTTTTATTCTATATTCCATATAAAGATAAAAATGCTACACCTTTTCCGCTCGATTATTGCAATGTTTCCATAACACTTCATCGCTTACTAAATAAGACTTTTTTTTAAATTGTGCATTCAGTATTTATGCTTCTATTACCTCTTTTTTACTTTATCTTCTCGTTTGATTGATTGGAAAGCTTATGAAAACAATAATAATAATAATAAAAAGTACAGTGTTGACAATCTTTTTTTTTTTTTTTTTTTTGGTGTACAACACAGCTTCGTTTGAGATTGATGGTGACAACGGTAAATATATGTTTTTCAATGTTTGTTGCATGTTGTGATGATGTTAATGATGATAAAAGATAAAATTTAAGTGCAAATTTCATTAAGAGAAGCTTAAAATTAGTTTACAAAAATTTAATAACCACATTTTGTTCAACAATTGCGTTACATGAAGACAAAAGATGTAATACAAATGTATTTTCTTTTTCGAATTGTTCTCAGCACAAACACTTTACGATAGAGTCTACCGTTTAAACGCCTACTTCCTTATTAGGTGTATGCTCAGCAACTTAAAAATATCTTTATTCGTCATGGTCGTTTGCTTCCTTTGTACAATTGCACCTTTCCCGGTTGATTGTAATGGGAGGCTTAAGGTGGTTGGTTTAGTAAAAAAAAACATACTATTCCGGACGTGCAATTTTATCGACTCAATCAAAATTCAATTTTTAGCATTCAGTATCAATTTCAAACGAACAAACAAACCATAACGCCGGCACTTCCCACAATTGGACCATTTCTCAACCCGCTACCCTTCCTGACCTCTGAGTGAACGTACAAATGTTTCACGGACGATTTAGTTTCGATTGTTGCCAGTTTGGTGGTGTCTGTGTTTTACATTTTACATTTACTCTGGTGGCATTGTATGGTACCAGGTAGAGAAAATGTGAGGCTCCGTTTCGGCCACTTCCTTGCATATGATTTAATAAATGCAAACGGAAGTGCTTCACACCTGCTTGTGTTGTTGGTATCTGTACCAAAAGACTTGCTTGTGTGTGTGTGTGCATGTTTTGATTCACAAATGGAGGCATTGTTGTGCTGAAATCATTGCATTTGAAGGTCCAAGGTTCATCCTTGTCGGAGGTGAAGATTGTGATATTTTGTTTAACTGTTTAGAGCCAACTGCCTTACATGTTTATGCTGCATTGTTGCACAACAGCATGTTAGAACCATCAACAGCAACCGTGAGTTTAATTAGCCAAGGTTCAATCTGCATATTTTCAATATCGTGCTGTGGGCAGAAAAAACAAAGGACACACCCAATAGTTTGCTTACAGTTGCAAGCTACTCTAAATCGTGTTAAAGTCCCCCAACAACGAACCTTTGTTAGTCTCACAGGAAAGCGTCAAGGGAATGTATGAAGTGGGTAGAGAAAATTATTTGCACTCCTTTGGACATTCAGTCAGAGCTTTGCAACGGTTCTGGTAAAGCCAGTTCACTTTCGGACTTTCGGGGTCGATCGTGCGCCCGGTGCACCGAAGGAAACGTATGCAACTGCTTTGCGTTATGGTTGCGATATTTCCAACAACAATCATTGCAGTCTGCTTGTTGTCTTGGGTGGGGCACCACTGATTGCTCGATTGGTGCCCCGAGAGACTTCAGATATCGATCCTTCGGAACGCCATTACAGTTTGGCGCGGGTAAATCGTGTGTAGCAATAGGGCAAATTGGAAATAAGTCGAGCTAAGAAACCTCCAAATCGATTCTACCATTCTACCATGAAAGCCAAGTGAGCGCAACTGTTTCTGGGGACATGTAATTGATACTGGGACTCGAACTGACAAGAGCGGCAAAGCAGGCAGGGTAGGACGCGTACATGTTGGTAACGAATTCATACCACAACGTAGCATAAATGCTGGCGGTTCGACATGCCCGAAGGTAAATGTTTATGAGTGCATTGTTTGGTGCACAAAACTTTTGCGTTGGTTTGAAACACAACTGGTTGAGAGTTATTATTTTTCCCTCAGTGGAATTGTCTGAGGAGTAATGGAAATATTATGGAGATTTTTTGTTGTTGTTGTAGTTAATGCCTTGCCTTGGCAGTGTATATGGTGAAGGCGGATAGTGTCAAGGAAACCATTCTTAGATATCTCATCAACAGCTGTCGATTTTCACGGCACGGGCATTAGTACAGTTGCCGGAAATGGCAACGGCCGTGCGTAGGAAGTGCTTTATGCACAGTGATCATGAAATATGAACGAAGTAGTGGGGATTTGTGGAATTGGAATTTAGAATAATAAAGTTTCAAGTTTAACCTTAGTGCAATTAGCAAAGTAAATAATTGTAATGAAAAGGGCGGGAAGTATATATATTTTCATATTATTTTATGAGTCATTTTATGGAATCATTGCCAAAACCTCATAGCACAACCAAACCCATAAATAGTTTGGTTCTGTTGAATTTCTAGAAAGGAATATGACGGAATATGCTATTATTTACTTGAAACAATGTTTGATTTTTTGTGTCTAATCCTCAAAAGCGTTCATCGTCTGAAACTTGAAACTTGTTATGCTGAGATATTGGTAGATTATACACAGTATTGTACGCTAATTATTTTGATAACAATCGTTTGACAGGAGTTTAAAATTGCATTATTCGAATGTGGAAATGTGAGCTTTTTAAACATTAAATTGGTCATTCTTAGTGTGAAAAAAAATTAGTCATTTTTCAATAGACTTGAACAATTTTATGTTTATCATCAGTGATTTTAGTAAATACCAGTAATTTATTACAAGCAAATGTTTAGTTTTATTTCGTTGCATGTTCACACCGATGCGTTTACAGTACTTTTTTAATTCAAGCAAATTTAAAAGTCTTGTTGGGACCGCACATACATTCTGCCATATGATAATAGTATCTCTTATACTGTTTTCACTGTAGTTTCAAAAAGCATTTTATCTTAAAGTTTTCTGATCGACCTCTCGTTTCTCCTCTGGTGGATATTTCCTGCTACAAGTAATGAAGCAATTCATATTTAAGCCCAATTTAACAGCTCGCTACTTTTACAGTCACCTTTGTGTGTCTTTACAGAGCATTACAGAACATCAATTACAAATCAAAATTACAGAAAATAAATTGATTGTGGTGATAGTATCACATTGCCGCTATTTAACGTTTATTTTAATGTTAACCTTTTACGTTAACTTATATTGCTTCGCAGTTCCGTTTTTTCTTGATTCCGAATTATATCTCAATCCAAAATATTCAATACGTTCTTTACTGCTCTTCATTGTACCACTGGAAGAATAAACCCGTTGTTCGATCGTATCTTTGAAAAAGAAAACCATGGTAAAAAAAAGCTATATTACTCGAAACCACGTCGACCCTGAAAGTTTAATGCAACAATGTGAAAAAAGTAAAGTGCAGCAGCCTGGGACTTTTCCGTCGGTGGTTCCGTGCGTCTACCGGTGCATATTGTTTTAATCGGACTGGATTGGATTAGCAGCAGTAACAGTACAGTTCCCACCAGCAGCCGTTATCCCAGACAGAGGGAGATCGAAACCGGACCATCAAATACGATACGCCCCTGCACAACACGAGCCGAGCGACATGTTGAAACAGTACTTTCAGTTTGCACAAATGTCTCAACCCTTGTGGCACACGACGGTAGAATGGTTTACCTTTTGGAAACCTATGGACAGTACGGCCAATGAGGGTGAAAAAAAAAACACATACACCGCCCTCTGTGGATGCTGGGCCCTTTCCGGCGCGAGCCTCCACCGATCGTCGGACTGGCACAGTCTCAAGGCTGACCAGTCTCTTTAGTGCGGGGTTTAGTTTGGGTTTTGCCACCCCTTTTCTCTCTCTTACTCCAACCCTTTCTCACGGTTTGCTAGATTGAACACGCGGTGATACAATTATCGCTCCACTTATATGGCATTGCCTGACCGCCCGTTACCGCCCTGTCCCGTGGTTGGATGAAATATTATTCGAACCTCCAAGCGACTTTGTGCCAGGAGTGCTGATCGTGATATGAGCAGGTAACTGGTATCTTGTAATCGTTGCAGACCAGCCCCAGCCGCCAGCCTAACCTCCTTTTTCTTCGCTTTGATCGCATAGATCACATTGGTAAGGACCTTCGATGAAAAAAAAAACAACTAGTGCGAAGGACGTGCGCGTGACTCATATGACATTGTTGGGCGTATGATAAAATGTCGAAGTCGTATGTCGTTATCGCAAAAAGGTTATGCAAGCGACGGCCCAGTACATGGTCCGGGTCCGGAAGAAAATGTTCCACATCGAAGCCTATGGGGGTCGATTAAGTAGTTATCGCGCTGATCTGGAGTATTGATAGTGAATATGTGGGACAAAATTGCATCTCGTTGCAAATAAGTGCGTGTAATTTTAAATTTGAACAACACCTTATTTCTTATAGTATTTATACGTATAAGTATACGAGTATACGATACGAGGTAAATGGTGATTGTATAGTGTTTATCAGTTTAATAAGAAGCTGTCAGCATGTTTTTAAATGACAATAATGCGTTCGAATGACACAAAACTCTCATGCGTCTTTTGTGTCATTCACACTGACATTTGTTTGATATTTGTTTATTAGACTGGTATCCAAGGAATGGAATGGTTTGATCAATTTAGTGTGGAGTTTCAGGTTCATTGATTTAAATTGTTTTAGTTTAGATGATGATAAAACCCGTAGGGTCCGGTGGTGTAATGGATAGAATGGACGATGTAGTTTAATTTTCATCCGGATTACCCTTCCGCAGCATGGACTGATTCTCCGGCTGTGTGGTAAAATTTAACTGTATTTATTTAAGCAAGCCTGTGGCATAACTGAGTAAGTTGTTCAAGGCCAAGAAGGAGAGTAAAAAGAGTAATCGACTTTCCGCCTTTGAAAAGGAAAGTTCAATATTGTTTCTTATTCTTTTAGGTTATTTTTTTGAAGAACGACTATTTATCCCAATCTTTGGATAGGTTTTTATTTGCGATCCTTAAAAGTTGCTTAAAGTCTTTGCAGTGACAAATTACGCTACCGTTATTATTGGCGCTAATGTTGACTCTGTCACAGCTCATGCAATAAAACTGAGCTTTGTTATAGAACAATGAAAATTTGTAAAAATTCCAAATTATACTTGAATAGCATCAGTGACGATGCATGCCTTACAGCACATTGTTTTGTATAGCAAGCTATAAAAAGCGCTCGTTTTCATTAGAGTGGTTTCACTGATTGTCTATACCCCTATCACACACACACACACATACCGACCAACAGCCGTCTAGGCCGTTTATCTGTGACCCAGATTCGAACATCAGCCGGAGGGGCCCAATTCTGGAATCGTGCGACTAATGCCCGACTAATGCCGTCCAGCAGCAGATCGGAACGTCACGAGCGGTCTGTGTATGTGGTGTTTTGTCTTCCTTGCTGCTTCTCTGTGCGCTGATTGTTTGTTTTGTACCAGTGAGCAAACAAGCAGTCTGTGGTAGTTCAGTTTATGAGCCACGCGAATGAACAAAACAGAAGAAAAACAAAAAAAAAACATAAAAAAACAACCTACAACTGTTGGTTTTTGTAAATCGCTCTAGGAAGAAACATGCCAACATGAATAGAAAATGTAGAAGGAGAGAAAAACAAAAAACTCATACTTCAACAAGAGCGGTGCAAGTTTAACACGAACTCGGTAAAGGTCTCACAACGGTTCCCCGCTTACAATGGGCTCTTTGTTCGGTTGTTCAGTCGGTCCGGCATGGATAGTGAACCATTTTCTGTCTGACTGCCTGTTTGTTCTGCGTAGCGAAAAATAAGCCATCATAAGGTGCAACAACAATGCATTCAAGTGCGAGCTGTAGCCTAGTGGTGGTGAGAGGGATTCATAAATGAAGAAATGCATTCCCATTGCAATGAGTCGGCGGGTTGGGTTGGGTTGGTACTGTTTCAAAACCCAACACAGAACCATTTCGAGGAGAGTCCACCCGGACAGTCGCATCAATCCGTCCGTCGGTTTCTAATGTGAGTTGCTCAAGTCCGTACCGTTGATGATAGGCGAGGAAGAGAGAGGTCTTTAAGGTGTATTGTGTTTAGTTTTTGGTGCAGTTTTTATTTTTGATTGATTAAAATAGATACAGAAATGGGAAGGAACGAGAGAAAAAGGATTGGCTTGCAACCCGGAGAACAGCTGTGCCTGTGACCGACGAAAAATGCCATTATGCAATTGGGTAACATTCAAACAGCAAAAGGATCTGATTAAGATGCATTTTTGATCGGTGAAAAGATGATCTTTTCCTTAAGAATAAACTCCTATGCATGGGCAACCCCTTATGGTTTGGTTTGACACCTTATCTAGCGTAATATTGTATTGCTTCCTGGGATAAATGCGAACGTTACATCACATACACTTAGTTTCGATGGAATGCATAGTTGGTAGATTGCTTTCTTTTATTTTGCAATGCAAAAAGCTGCTCGCTTAGGACGGTCTCCCTATAATTGCTTAATTAGTCAAACAAGCTGCCCAGTAACGAGCGGCCTGTCCATTCTGGTGTATAGAGCTCCCATACCACTGTTTGCTGTCCAAAAGGATTGATGGCAGCGTAATGGTAAGACATGAAGTAGCGCACGATGGAGTTATCCCAGGGGAGTTATGCTTAATGGTGTAGATTGCGGGCGAGATTCCAGTGCGTTGCTGCGCTAAAATCCCGATCACGTTCATCGTGGTTGTACGGAGTTGGAACGGTCGTAGTACGAAAAGGTTTGGTATTAAGTACATTTGCAAAAGCGGAAGTTTAAATACATGCGTGATGGGCGTATTAGCGATGGAAATAGTTCGTTTGTATAGTTTAATTTTCGCTAATCTCTGCATGTGTGAACATTGCCCGGGGTTTTCAACGCTTCTTCCAATGTGTGCTTCGATTTAGAATTGTGAATACTAAAAAAGCAATATGTTTGTATTTGAAAAATTGCAAATTGTTTTATTTCACAGTTCGTTTATACATGGAGTACTTTGAATGCCGGTGCTTTCTTATTTTTTGTTGGAATTAATCACCCACTTTGTATGAAATTTATTGGAATGTTCTGACATTGTTAATGATGTAAATCGTTATTTTTTGCCAATTTTTTCATGGTTTAATTGACATGGTTTTGGCCAATGGTATTTTTCTTGAACGATGCCGATAACAGTCTAGTGATATGAAGGCTAAACGAGTAAATTTCAACTTTATCAGTTGCTTTTAAGCTTCTTAACATACGCCGAAATTGAGTAAAATTATTGAAAAATGAAATGAAAAGTTTCTATTTGTGCAAGGCACAGGTAACTTCTTCTTCTATCGGGCCACCCTCAAGCCCTAGTCATATTAAAGAAAGCAATACCACAAAAACGCACACTAGTCCATCTACGAGAACCTCCCAAACTTGTTTCAACATACGATGAGACATTTATTTATTTACGAACAATCCACGATAAGAAGAATATTTATATTCAATCGGCGATTTCAATCTAGCTTAACTGGCTAGTTGTAAGTCTCAAGTATTGTCTAATTTTAAGCCCACTTTTAAGCATAATTATAAAGTTTTAAATGTTCATGTATTACGCCGGGGTAAATGTTTTACACTTTTGGCTTTCTTAAATTAGCATTAATACAAAAAATATTTACATCGTTTTGTTATGAAAGTAAAAAATAAAAGTAAAAATCAAGAATTTTAATTCTTGTGTTGTGTTTTCGTTTAATGGTTAGACTAGTGTTTACTATGCAAAACCCTTATTTTACCGAATTCACTTGCAAGAAAGAATTGATAAATATAAGAAAGATTATATAAATATATCTGGACAAATCTCATTTCAACATACATAATAATAAATAGAAAAAATGGATAAAAAATATAACACTTCATATTAAAACACTATTCTTTTGTTTAACACACTATTTCGGTTTTAGTAGTTGTCCATAAATCCGAACGAAACATTCCCATATTTCATACTACACCACAGCAATTATAGCTTTCCCAGCATGGATATGTTTATGGCAGTCCTGAACGGGATTGAAACTAACGATTGAAAGCACTTGCGCTCAAGACGCACCCGGACATCCACAGTGGGAGACTCCAGTACATTGTATCAGGTACATCTCAGTGTCTGTGATCCCTCTTCTTCTTGGCTCTTCACAACTATCAAGATGCTGCATGGCGATCTTGCTAACGATAGCCACTGAACCAACAGTTGTGCAAATTCCCAGTGTTAATTAGAGAAACATTAAAACGTGGTACCGAGACATATCGTACGATATAACGAGCCAAACCAACCCAGAGCCACAGCGATGAGATCGAGTTGTCAGTTTAAAGTGTTCACCGATCGTTCTGGTCGTAATTAAAAATTACACTACCCGTCTTACCAAAGGGGAGCCTTCTCTTGCCGTGGACAAGAGGACAGTATGCTACTGATTACATTCTTAGGCATCCGTTTGGTAGCTGTGCGATCGAAGCGCTTTATTAAAACATAACACGCGAGACATGATTTTGCGATTTGAGTGTCTTAAGCAGGGTTGGTGCTTGTTGGACCTTGGCTAATTTATAGAGTAGTGTGACTTTGCGTGGAATGCGTGGCATAAAACGATTGAGCTTGACACGAATCTGTGTCTGTGGGCCTAGAAATAAAGAGCCGGTAAGCGGTAACCTAAGCAGACCAGCCAGTTGAATGCATGTCGAAAGATTGCTCCGACGCGAACGTGACACGACTTAATCGAAAACGGTAAGGAGCGTGTCGTTGGTGTTGGGATGATAGTTTTAGAGAAATATCTTTGTGATGGAAATGTCAACGGGCAAAACGAGCAGCAATTAATCTCAATATCCTGCTGTTCATTGCATCAGATTGGTAGAATTCAAGATCGCCTAGGGTTCTGTAGCTAAATGTTAAGCCGAGTTATTTTCTTATTTTAATTCGCTTGTCTCTTTAATTCAGAAATAAATCAGCTTTGAGTTAAATAAAATTGAAAACATTGTTGTGTCATAAATGAGAAGAGAGAACATAACAATACAAAGAATTATAACACTTCACCGTCAAACATAATACCTTTTTATGTAAAAAAAAGAAGATAAAAAATGAAGGACTGTCCAAGATATACATTTTCCAGCGAATGTTAACCATCATTTGCATGGATGATTCCATTGAAGTAGCATTACTTTGCACAATTACAACATACAAAGCACCTAACATACATACCAAACCGGTCCCGTTGATCGGTAGATTAACAGGGGAAATGGATAAAGAAATAAAACGCCATTCAGCACCTACGGCATCATGCGTCAGCTACAACAGTTTGTGAATTGTTTCAAACCTCGATACCACGGTGGGGGTGAAATCATCCAGACAGGTCATTTGAATAAGATATGCGATCGCGTGCGGTTGCGCAATTTTGTCACTCGCACTGACTTCAATCTCGACCGCAGCACACATACATAGGTAGTACCATTGATCTTGTTTGCATGGTGTATGCGGGTGGGAAAAGAAAGGGAAGGAATTCCGTGAATTAAAATCGAAAGTATTCCTAAACCCCGTTTGAGGTGGATTGAGGCTAAGGGAGAAAGAGGCACACGGCTGCAAGAAAGTTACAAACGCAAATGCAAATGTTTTTATTTAACCTCATTTCCTTCCTTTTTGTCACATTGGATACCACACGACGTTCAGGGAACATTTGCATAACTTCATCGTTTTTCACACCCGCGACAAGGACGGTTGCATGGTCAAGGCATGGGCATTGAATTGATCGAGTTTTTTTTTTGGAAACCATTGAACGTTGGATGCAATTTTGTCGATGCAATTGTGAACCCGACGGGTGAACACTATTGGTTGTGCTCGTTTGCCTTGAGTAATGTTGAAAGCGGAAGCTTTGTTTAAAATTCAGGCAACGGTTTACCAGCACCAACAGTGATAAACGTGTCTGATAGGATAAAAGAAAGTGAAGACGTTATTGGCATTACCACACGGGTGCTTTTCTGTTAGTTTTGGAGTTTATTTATTGGTTGTTCATTTAAGAAATGGTTCATTCAAACATTTAAGAAATGGTTGTAAAATAAAAATTACAGCAAATGGGTTAAGAAAAGCAACACAAATTCGAATTAAAGGAAAATTAGGTTAACCTTCTGAATTCTAAGAACAAAAAGCTTTTTTGTGTAGAGTCAAGGTAAAATTACGAGGATTATTGTAAACATTTTTTTTAATTTAATTTTCTTTATTGAAAAAATTTGTAAAAAATGTTCTAAGAACTTTTTACAATATGAAACCTGAATTTAAGCAAATAGAATGGAGAAAATAAAAAAAATAATGATAATGAAATCAAAACTCGATAATTTTTTTTTGTTAAAAACTACAATCAAAATTGTCATGCATTAAATGTATTGCTATTTATTGGAACGTAGAATGTAGGAACATTTTCCGTGGGTTATCTATTTTGGAGTTCTTTGAAAATATAAATAAGTTATTAACTTATTATTTCGCGGTCATGCCGACCTTATTTTGGCCTTATACGGCTTTACAAGACTTTTATGATGCATCTGGATGTATGTATGAAATGTATGATTAGACCTTGTGTTATCGAATCAACAAGAGGTTAAAACCTGTGCCACGGAACTTAACGTAATCAACTTTCATTTTAAGCTCTCTATTTAATCTCAATACAAAGCTAAACTTTAACTTCCCAGTTGTGTGCCTTCGCACCAACCAAAGGAACATTACGTGATACAAATGCAGAGACACAAAGATCGTTCGAAGGGTCAACTCAGCGCGACTAAGCCTGAAACATAATCCGATTTCAATTTTAACAGATTAGGCTAGTGCGAGTGTGCTGGTAGCCACTTGTGTCAACCACGTTGTGCTCTAAATATGCTTATAATTGGGTTAATGCAATCAAAACGAGGGATGGTAACCATTGAATTATTGTTTGTATAACAAATGTACAAACTTGTCACCCTGCGTGAGTTAGCATTTGTTTAAATCATTGTAGGGGAAAACAGCTGTAACTTTTCCATCGTGATGAGCAATAATGTTGCTTCATGCATTGTAAACGGTTGTTTATTTATTTTCCTGTGTCTTGTAAAGG
>KB696806.1:0-11186 GCA_000349165.1 Anopheles christyi | reverse complement strand
CGACATGACCTCGTAGGTCGTTTACGCCAAGCAAGAAGAAGGTGCATCAGTAGGAGTCACCATTATGAGAATCTTTCGTAATTTAGAGTTTATTATATATATAACTTTATTGCAATACATTTTTCAGGAGCTAATTTTAATTCCTTTTATATGTTGAGAGGATCGAAGATTTAACACAAGATTGCCCATTTTGTTCCTATTTTAAATTGGTAGCCTATTATTATTTTTATTGTTATTATAATTAAAATTGTTAATATTATTCTTATTATTATTATTTGTATCGCAAATATTATTATAATTTATATTATATTATATTATATTTCATATTTTATTATTATTATTTATTAAGTCATCGGCAAAGTTCGTCCGAAACACCTGAGCTCACAAAAATAAATCAACAAACTAAAAACCGTCCTTAGAAACTCTCAGAGTCAATCTTATTTCCTCCTCTGACTTTTTTTTCTTGTTCGTTCACAATCCTTACACAAAGCGTCCCAAGGAATTTTGTGTTTGCTTTATTTGCAAATAAAATCAAAAATCACATCACGTCACTTTAATTATCCTCGGTGGCGTTGCTATTAACCTTTGTTACGCATTATCGCGTGCTCCATCATCATCGTCATTCCCATCGTTACACACCCTTCACCTTGCCATGACTGCGTTTTTGTTTCACGAAGAAAGGCCTATTCGAATCGGTGGCTGTTTGTGTTGGTGATTTTATTATTACGTTTGTCATGCCTTGTTCGTTTGATCAGTTTAACGCAGTGGCAGTGGGATAGCTTGAGCATAAAAAGATGCTATTTTATTTAAATAGTACTGTGGTTGTTAAATTAAATGGAATCAAGCAATGAGCAGCTTCACTCAATACTACATGTCCGTTATTCAAAACAGATCGAGAAAAGGCGAAGTCTCTTTTTCATTTGGAATCTACAGAGGATGTTATGGCAAAAAAGCAGCTCCACGTTACGTTGAATAGTCCGGATAAATTGGCCCAAAAACAACACAATTCCCCACCATTCGCATGTGCTCCATACTGTTGGAGAGTCTTGGCCACAAACCATCATTAACAGGGCAAACGCGGCATGATCGATCGATCGTGTCATGTCCACACATGCTTCACTGACTTTGCACCCGCATTGCGTCGTTTAAACATGAACGTTCCGTTCATCAAACGTTCGCATCGATTGCTGGCTGGGGTCCTATGCGTAACAATTCATACAAACATCGTTCTATGGCAGAAAATGTTTTAACGCGTTATGTGTTTCAGGCGTTTGAATGGATTTGTTTGTATCGTGTTCTACTGTGTTTACCTGTCTTGTTACATAAGTTCGGAACGAAACTTTATACCACTTATTATAACCTCTTAAAAGATAATATCTAATCAAAAGTATCTGCATAGCTTACACTGAAACTTGGCAATAATAATAGGACCCTCATGAAGAGAAAAAGAACAACCACTGCGTGATTAATGAGACTTTTTATGATGAGCGTAAGTCATTAATAAAAAGATGAAGGAACGTATTATTTTTGTTTCTCGTAAATTTGTTTTAATTCATATGTTTATTACATGTTTTAATAATGCGTGTGGATAATTAAAAAAAAAACGGGATAACTAGTAAATCTCCACTTTTACTCGCTGTACAGATTTGGACATGGATCAACATTTTCCTAAAATTCAAACAAAAAGTATGTCATCATCGCTGTCACCAGGTCAAAAACTTTATTTAAATCCAATGTTGCAAGTGTATTGCAAAAGAATTTCCATGTCATGCAGTGCGTATTCTGCATATTTTATTATATTGCCAATTATCTATAAATAATGCAGATAGCGTACGGTGCGCTGGACTAGGCCAATGGTTGTTTCAAGTTCGAATTAAAGATGCAACGCCTTTCCGACTACAAAAATGCTGAGGTTTAAAACATGATCATCAACATCAGTGTAACTAGTGGCGGTAGCAATCGAATAAAGATAGCTTTTTGGAGTGTGGGGTGCAGATTAGCTCGCTGCGTTTCATTACAATTACGGTTACAAGTATATGCATAGCACCTTACAGTACGGTGTTTTGTTTTTTTTCCAGACCGCCATATTAAATGAAGTCTTATAAATAAATGATTTTATATCGATCATTTGTATCTATAAAAGTATGTTGGTTCATGGGTGAACTTTTTTCTGAAATTTTACATCAAGTCTTTTGGAAATGTATCCTTATGAATATAAATTATGAAGCAATACTACCATACCAGCTTTGAAAAATTGGTTATTTATGATTTCGAAATTATTATAATAATGCCAATAACTTCGTGCAAAGGTCAGACGTCCTCGATGAAATATCGCAGCTTCAACAATCCATCTGTAGGAAATCTAATTTCTTTGCTCATGCCTTGAGAAATTTGTACTGGTCTTTACCGCGAAAGTAGCCAGACAAAATCGTTAGGAGAACAAAAGTAAGGACACGAGAAATGCACAAAATGTAATGTACTCTTTTCACTAGATCGCACAAGTCATCAGTTCGATTGCATCATGAGCATTCAATGATAGCGAAGCTTGCCAGTCACGAGTGTATCATGGTGCCGTGTACACCGTCTCGGGACATCAGTAGAATCACCATTTTTCACTAAGATATCAACGATTTTTTTTCGTATGTTACGTGATTGTGCAACTTGTAACTGTATGGCGATCTAGCATAGGTACACTCCCAGATCCCTTCTTCTTTCTCGAGGCGTTGGGACAAGCTGCAACGGCGTCTTGATATTTTCTATTTGAAAACATGCCTGTGTAGTGAAGATCTTACACCTCCTAGAGGTCTCTGAAACACTGCACTTAGACCGGCGTGCGAAAGTAGACAAATCATATGTTGACTTCGGTACTGCTGTGTCAAAATATCAAGTATGTCGGTCACGATATGCACGGGCCAACAACAAGACAAAAACAAACCCAGTAGTATTTATAACACACCCTACAAGCATTGTATCTGCACCAGATTATTGCAGGGGATTTTGGGGAGCTTTTGAGACGCCTAATGAAACATCGGGTAAAAGATCATCTTCTTCATCGTTCCATTTACGTGCCCGAAAGTCATTAAACTCTGGGTGTAAATATGGAAGAGTAATTGTTCAAACGAGTAACGTAATAAGACTTTGTGCGAGAAAACATGAAAGCAGACAGTAGGAGAGTTTCACCAAACTGAAACATCGTTTGATAGATTGTTTTTGGTTATGTCTTAATATGACTTCGCATCAGTTTTTGTGGGAAACTCTATGACCCAATAATCACGAACAAGCCGTTTAATTATTCACAATTTTCAGACGCATGCAGTTGTATCAAGAGACGCAACTTTACTCTAAAAAAATTCTGCCTTTTATGGTCGGCATAGTGTTCATACTTGATGGAATAGGACTACAGATAACATATCTGGCGGTTGGTGGTGATATTATGATAGAAGTACCGACTCCTTTAAAGACCAGACGTGGTTCAATTCTCATCCTTACTTGTACTCCCTGTAGCAAGGACCAGGTTTTCCGATTACGTAGTAGAAATACAACCAAACGCAATCTAGGCCCGCCTCGTGATTGTGTAAAGTGTTTATGCCGAAAATAAAAGTAACAAATTTGGGAATTTGGTTTAAAACCCAAACCAAAATTACAGATACTTAAGTCTTTTTAATTTGTTTGTTCGAGCTTTTGTTTTGTTTTCGTGAATAAGTTTTCACCGTACTACGCAAATATGATGTATGTGTGTATTTACAAAATGTAAAATCGGATTAAGTTACCTAAATAATTGTTATAATGCTTATAAGCTTTCAAAAAGGGCTAATTTAAGTTGTACTGAGTTTTTATATAAATCAATAACTGCTTTGCTTACCAGGGTGTCCAAGGAAAACCATCCGTTTAAAGTAATTTGGCTTTCTAGTCAACGATTGTTGCAATAAATTTGTAGCACTAAAGTGATAGAACATATGTATTTGCATATTAGCCTGTCTAAGTCGGTCCAATATTTATATTTTTTTTTCAAACTTTCTGCTGGTTTCGTTTCGATAATTTCGGAAAACAGCGTAATGCATACAAACTAATAGGTTGTTTGTGTTGAATAAGCATGTTTATGGTGATGGATGCGCAAATAAAAGCTATTCAGCGTCAGTCGACAGCTAATATCAACCACGCTGAGTGTGCGTATTTGTGTGTGCATTCAGTATAGACACTGACATCTCACGTAGGTTCGCATACAGAAACCTTACAAACCAGTCACGCAGTTCGTGCCTTTTATAATCATAGTGATTCGATAGCTTCATCAGTGGTTCTTCAAACGGTAGCTGCCACCAATGTTCCCGATCATCCACCTAATGGGTCATAAACTCACATCGTTACTAATTCGTCACAAATCAAACATGAATTGTATATTTTGTCTTGCGTTTTTACAATCCAATACGCCTTTTGATACGTCGTGTGAGGTCAACCTTAGTAGTATGGTAACTGTAAAACAACAAACAAGCAGCATAATGAATAAAAGCTACCATAAAGCCTATGTTAATGGATTCACCTTTCTAGGTCAAAATGTATTGAGCCTGTCCTGTTTTTGTTATTTAAGATGCAAATGAATATCGACTATAAGTTTTTCGGATTACTGACATTGTTGATGGCAATCCATCACTTCAGCTATTTCAAGATTACACGGATCGTAATGAATAAAGTTTTCGCTTTGTACTCATTTTCGGTACTGATGTACTGTTATAAAAACTCATAAATTACGTAAGTTTGATTTTTCCTCAAATGTTTAAAAGCAAAATAGCCTGGCCTTCTCAATAGAAATAAAAAAAAAATCATTTGGTTCGAATTAAACCAAGTAATTCCAGATTTCCGCAACGATTTAGTTTGTTGCTCAGGTAATACGCAACGAATATTACCAGACGAATGCATCAAAACGGGAGAAGTGCTAAAAAAAAAGAACCTGCTGTTACGATACATCGCCCGTAATCGGTTTTATGTGACTAGCATACGGTCGAAGATGTTCCTTTTTGCTGAACATTAGCTAAACCACTGTCCTCACACAAATTGCAACTGGACAGCAGAAAAATTAAGCAAATTTTTCACCTTATGCAATCAGCGCACCAAGACGCGCCTCGGTTCACTTTCCTATCAGGTTACGTTAAAAACAAGTACCAAAAGACCACTGAAAGATAGTGAAACCACACGCTAGTGGAAAACAGTTTTCCAATTTGTTGTGCGTATGTACATGCACGGTTTATGAAGTAATAAATCTTTCACACCGAGCCTACGATGTACTAACGAAAACATGTCTGTAAACTTGTTGAATGCAAATGTTGAAGGAACACATTAAATATAGGTTGATCAGGCGAATCAAACGTTCTATATTTCTTTTGTCAATTTTTTAAAGCATCATAACTTATTCAAATTTCAGCTTTGTTAACATTCCCACATTTTTAAACGTTGTTGTATTGCATTTCCGAAAAGCATCGAGGAGATGCGCAAAAAGTCCAACGATTATTTGACCGGTTCAATGACCATTGCTTGCTCAGACCTGCAGCGTTGAATGTTAGCGCAAAAGGTATAAAAATCCATCAGCCCACTAACGATTCTCTTACATCGGACCAACAGCGTTGAAGTACCGTAACAGTCCTTTCGCGACTGGGATATGTCGTTTGATTGCGTAGGAATACAGCCGTAGCAAACGAACGAAGAAGTCTCAAGTCTTTCGAATATTCACAGCTACAATACGCACTCGACGCTTACATTCACTTTGTACGTCGATTGCCTAGCAAAACACTAGCATTGGGGTTACTAGTGCTTCCTATGCACGCTAAATCCATTTGAGCCCGCGCATTGATCAAGTAATCTTCCCGTATAAGCTTCACCGCAGCGATCGTTGCATAATAGCTGCAATGAACTTTGATGGGACGGCTCCGAGCGGGAAGAAAGGTTGTTTGTTTACGTTTGCTGGGTGTAGCGCAAAAATATAAGAATAGTGACCTATTTGCTGACACACAAAAAGGAAGAAAAATAATGCTTGAAAGAAGCCCAAAGACTGCTTTTCAACACAAATGAGGTTTTATATAAATTGTTGAGTGATTGTGTTATTTATTGATTTTGGTTTGCTTCATCCCATTTTCAGCACTAGTGATGGAGAGATTAAAACATAAAACCAAACACACAGCCTTGAAATTCTCTCGAATTGCTTAATATAAAACAAAAA
This sequence comes from Anopheles christyi, assembly GCA_000349165.1. Classification (NCBI taxonomy): domain Eukaryota; kingdom Metazoa; phylum Arthropoda; class Insecta; order Diptera; family Culicidae; genus Anopheles; species Anopheles christyi. Next base: position 4,978 of record KB696806.1, on the reverse strand, counting down.
AGTGAAATACTGTACATTTAAGTGATATCATCTGCGACGAGCTAAACCAGTCTGGTTCGGTTGCCTCACCTCGACACTACGAACAAGCGAAGCAAGGCTATAAAATGCATTTTGGCACTATGTTATCCCACCTTTTGCATTTTGCTATCGCTTTTTCTCTCCATTAGCTGAATGCTACTATTGGCGTTCAAGGTAACACAACGCAATTATTATACGACACGATTCTATCGGCCATTATTTCACCCTAAAAATTGTATTATGATTTTTTTATGGACAGCCCTTAACAACAGTTTTAAAACAGTTTTAAACGAAAATATGATTGAATTTCGAACTTTTTAGTGACAATTGTTTGTTAAGTTGCCGTCTTACTTGCTACCAGTTTTTGGAATGCTTACACCTTTTCAAAACTGAAGCTTTTCACCAGCAGTGATTTCTTCTCTAGCCGTATACGTAGCTATATACAGACAAGCTCCGCTCAACGCGGTTAGTTGGTTCCATCAACGTTATATGCAAAACCGCGTTATGCGGCACACTGAATGTGTCCTCAAAAATATAATTGATATAATTGATTTATACATTACAATGCAGAAAAAAGTGATTTTAAATTATTTTATAGCCCGTTTAAATGATAATTCTTCAGATTTGGAAGTTCAGATAACTATACATTATACAGAAACGACTATATTAAACGCAAAACCATCCATCCATTGCTATAAGGATGGCTATAAGGAAAATCCAAAAACGATTAAAAGCAAAATTAGTTTAATGTGTTACTTATTTTCCCAGATCAAATTGAATTACGTCGTAGATTTTATGCTTAAGACTCTTATAAGATATTTGCATTGTTTGGTTGTTTGAATCTTTCCCTTGCATTATTATGCATATAATAAGTTAATTCTTGTGTGTCCTATTTTACATAATCGTGGATCGTGATAGTGCTAATTGTCTTCTTATTAGTTGATTATTGAATAAAGATGAGGTTTAACTTCGGCAGTTAATTTTTATGGCCTAAAACATTGATATCAAGCATATGTCAAGGTGCGTAGATTGAATATGTTATGCATTCAGATGGAGTTAAATGGGGTTCCAAGTGCTCTTAAGCCTCTATGTATGAGAGCGGCTTAGACAAAACAGTGTGGCTTAAAATTAAAACAATTAAGGTGTAAGATTTCTGCAGAATTATTAGTAGTTAAAGAACTTTCACAGCACGATGACGAAAATTTGAAAAAAAGTGGTCAATTGTACAATGTGATAGATAGTCAGCGCCTACTTCGGTTAGCTAATCTCTTAAACGCTAAATATAACCCACAAATAGATTACAGCAGTGTTTGCATGAACACAATTCAACCCTCTCGCTAGGAATACAAATGTTGCTCTCTCTCTCTCTCCCAAAAAAGTGTTTGGTGTTGCGTTCGCTGCTCTTGATATAATTTGAATAAAAAAACGTCGAACACAAGCAACGTTTACTCTAAATCCGTGCCACAAATCGTGATATTTCAGCAGCTGCCACAATAGTTCACATACGATTAATTCTGCCGGCAATGTATGGAGCAGTAACACCGGCACTTATTCGGCACGCATCTGTGACAAAAAGAAAAAAAAAAGGTTTGTCCTCATGTGATAATGTCTTCCGACGGCAGCGGCAGCTTAAGGGAAGCGATAAAATTACCATATCATGCACACACACACCCCTCTCACGGCTTAAACGCATGCATGCGACTCGATGGTAATTCATCAACTAGCTAATGTACGAGGCTCTACATTGCATTTGGTGCTGCCCTGCCTCGTAACAGAAGGCACTTGGCCACGGTGCTGAACCGAAAAAGTGTGTCTATGTTACAATCGATACAAACACTACACCAGCACACAACCCAGAAGTAATGTAGCACAGATCAGTCGGAGCATGAAGACAGCATAATTCACTACCGGAACCTTCCATGGAACGAACCGTCCCCGGTCTGCGCTTTCCAGCGCTTTTCATATCATGACCGATTTCCCTCTCTCAACCATGATCATCTTACCCAACACTGACCACGGACAATCGCAGCAACGGAACGTAAGGCGCCACCAAGCTGGTGTGGCGTTGGCCTCACACCAGAAACCATTGCCAATTTGACGAGATGAAACGTAGGGTATGAAAGTGATATGTGGTTGGGTGTATGACGCACACGTTATTGATAGTTTGTATGTGTGAAGAAGCGGGAGCACATGTGAGTGTAGTGCTGTAGGGCGTTTAGAGATTACTCAATCGTCAAGGCAACGATTCGTATGTGTAGTGATTAAGGTTCAAATTACGAAATTAAGATTTCAAACAATTCCCGTTACATTAACTTAAAGCTCAGTACCAGTGTTCAACAATCACCAAGCAGTGTTTGTAGTCATTTGTGCAAGGATAAATCCGGCATTACTGTGATATTTAACCTTGCAGGCATACTTATTATTAATCGGTATAGTCGATCGTGGTAAGTAGGTCTTTTACACACGCCGAATGCACCTGATGAGATCAATGTCAAGTGCAATCAACTGCAAAGTCCATTGAAACACATGACAATCCTCATATCGCTAAGTATTGCAATTGATGCCAAATTACAGGGTTTTTCATTTGATTAAACAACACAAGCGTATCTTAAGACAATCGAAGCAGTTGATAAGACAATCTTCCCATGCAATTCATATAGGGGGATTGTCTTATCATCTGCTTCGTTTGTCTTAAGACGCGCTTGTGCTGTTCTATCAAATGAAAAAGCCTGTATTAATGTGTACTCAATGACCCAACCATTTAATGCCTTTGTAATTCTACGCTAAACACATGTCATCGAAGATTTTATCCAGATGGTGTGGGATGTATTGACGATTTCTACCGCTTATTCTTTGTTATTTGACTTCCTCCTCCAACCACTGAGATTTGACCTATTTTCGTAACCGTAATTGGAGCTAATGCTTGGATGCTTTTGGCTGCCGCTCTGCGTGGTTTATTAACTTTAATCAAGAGTGACCTGTTGATGATGTCCATATAAGTCATCAATGGGAAACTGGATGGCCTCATTGAGTTCGCTTGTCTTGCGTGTACCTGCTGCAGAGATGAATTAAAACGAGGATTATCTAATAGATTTCCACAATTTTGAACCGTTCACCAAAGCATTCCGTGTGAAACCAAGACCACTCGCCTGGCAAATTGATGATAGCACTCGTTTTCTGTATCATCTGATCTAGCAGAAGTGTCCATGCCTGGGCCAATCCCGGGTGACTTAAGATGAAATTAGCCATTAAACTTCACTTCAGTGTTTTCCAAATTATTACCCGAACCGAAAAAAAATAAAATAGCCAGCCGTAACAGACTACAAGAGACACGCAAGTGGGTGTAGAGGTGGAAATCAAAGCGTCTGCAGCACCAACATAGCCTAGCCGGATTAATCGTCTTATTTTAATCAACAACCATATCGTTAATGCAGGCCTCCGGGGAGCTCAAATGGTGTGGAATGCGCAGCCATTTAGGCTAATCGTTTATGTCAAAATTGTACAACAATTATACGCAGTACGCGATACTCGATATATGCGATGTGTTGAAATTTTACCAAAGCTTGTTTATTTTTGTATATTTTGATTTGCCTTAAAACACAGTTGCTTTCTGGTCCTTTTAATTTGCAGCATAATTGAGATTCAATTTGAAAATTAATGAGCGTGAGACTAACTATTTTTGTACCTTAAATATTTAACTCCACTGTTACCTAGAAATTCGTTGTATGCGAAAGCTCGAGATACGCTAATGTGCTCGATCCCGGACGATAGCGTGTATCGGATAATCGGTTAGCAAGGAACGTATGCGTATCAAATAGCGAATGAATTGGGTGGAGGACATAAACATGAAACACCTGAAACATGCCAAGTACAAGACGGAAACCGGAGTAGTTCAACAACGAAAAGAAAGAAAGAAAGAAAGGGATGATTAACCCCAGTTAAAGTATTTTGGTAGCACACGCTAACTACGCATAACTTTCCGTCCACACTGGTTAGAGCGGTTGCATGGTAGTAAATGGCTTAAAAACAAACGCAAAACAACACAAAAAAACATATATGAACCGATATCGAAGCATTCCGTTGCTATAGCGTGGTACCGGTCATACGAGGAAATCAAGCCAATTCCAATTTACCGCATTCCTCACTCTAATATGTCTATATGATACCGGATTAAACCCAATGTAACAGTCAAAAAGGAGCAATAATAGTTTTACTGTTCTTTGCTAACAAACCGATCGAATGAACTAATCAGCATGAAACTACAAAATTCTTTTTCAGACATATTCTTCCTTAGAAAGCAAATGTTAGACCCAATGACAAATATTATGGAATATTTATGTTTTCCTTCTATTCGCAGTAATCTGCGTAGTTGCCACCTATTTTTACACACTTACATAGTGACAATGCCAAACACTCCCAATTCGAGTGTAAAGTAATCTGCTTCTGACGTAACCTAAACTACTCACAACCACAACATACCCAATACGATAAAATCCGAGGTCTTAAGCAGGAGCACTACCTGTTTGCCGCGAATCCCGCTCTTGGTTAAGAGAAAAAAGAGTGCCACGCTTGAAGTTAGCTGGGAATGTAATCGCTACACGATTTAGGCAGGAGATCGCGTCCGGAAAGCATCGAAAGATACTTTCACTAGCTGCAATAAAAATAAAGTAATACTGGCGACATACTGATTACGGCATACGAGCTTGTTTCGCCATGGCTATTTTTTGAATCGAGCATATAGCCAGTGAGCGGGAAAATAGAACTATGCGTCAAAATTTCCGAAATGTCTTTCGTGTTTCAGTAACAAATAATGGATTATGTTATGTAGAGAGAGAGAGAGAGAGAGAGAGAGATCTGAATATTTCCCAAAAAAAAACAAACATTGTTTTCAAGATTAATTATTAAACAACTTGTATTGAAATAATGCGTCTTTAATTAGTTTAATTTACCGTATTGACCT
>KB696805.1:0-31850 GCA_000349165.1 Anopheles christyi | reverse complement strand
AAAATCTTTGTGCATTATTGTGCATAGAACTTAGACTGGTGGATGTGCACCAGTCTAGGCGCTTTAGCTGCAATCGAAAACCGACATTCCAACACTGCTACCGCTAATCACCGTATAATGTACAGGTGACGTGTCGAACCGCACATTCAAAAACAGTATTCCACCCACACTGTAGCTCCCATGACAGATTGTTGTTGTTTTTGTTGATGCTACTAACACCACTCGCGTTGGGCTGGTGTATAATTGTTTATATTTTGGAATTAATTACCATTATAGTAATCAATATCAAGCGCCAACTCGCAAGCTGAATACGCTATTCCTCCTGTTTTGTGATGGAGAGGATGATAGGAGGAGTGGAGAAATAAACCCTCAGAACCATCACCATTATGCTCAACTGACAGGTGGAGAACTACCAACGAAACCGCAAACTATGGCTACTGGATCGATTTAATTGTGATTCATTCAATGAACCATTTTCCCAGTTTGCTCACTCGAATGATGAACGATGATGATGATGTGAATGACGTTGCTGAAAGTAAACCCACATTTAGCCTAACCACATCCAGCCGATCAAGCAAGGCGAAAAGGGAGGTGGGAGTGTTTGTTGGGGTCTAGGTCCACCAACATTAAAGGCACAGTGAGTAGGCACAAACCGGATCGGGTGCTTACGAGTGGATAATATCATTTAAAGCACTTCCCTACCATTGCTGAAATATCGTTTAAAGCCGTTTGAGTGACGTCGTCAGGATATTACAAATTAAGCAGCAAACTTTCCAATTTTCTAAACTCAAGGTATGCTGGCAGCAGGAAGCAAGAGTCTATTTGGAAACTACTTCTCATGGTCATGTATTTTTTATTTGCCTTGAGATTGAACAAGCGAACGACGGAAGCTTTATGTTAAGTGAATTTTGTTCCTCAAAATAGCCTTTCCGGGAAAAGCGGACCGGGTGAAGGTAGCTTACAGTATCGGATGCTCTTAGGAGAGCAAGCAATGTTGTGAAGATCCGGACCCAGGAATTCGAGGAACCTTTTTTATCCCAACAGGGAAAACAGGGAAAACATGCACCATCAACTCATCACAAGCTATGCAAAGCTCTGTTATCATTATCAAGCAGAAGGGGGTCGTTCGAGACATTTTCAAAACCTTTTTTTTTCAAGTTCTTCATGCTGTGTGTGGTAGTCTCTTTGATAGACAATGCTGCTTGTAGAATGAAACCGATACAATGAGTATGCTGTGGAAAAGAGAAAACCATGTACGGCTGTACCTTAGTGGGTGAAATATTTACGGCATTCGGAATACGGAAAGCCACTCGCAAACCCGATAAGACGACCTAAGCTCGAGCAGAATTCCGATCGAATAATATATCGTTTATATTAAATCCCCCTATGGTGCCAGTAAATATGTCACAAATCGGTTTCGTTTTGGTGCAAATCCTTTCCGGTGAGTTATTAGTTTCATTTAACTCACAGTGGAAGCGTAAGGCAGGGCACTAGTATAAAAAAAAACTTCCCCTAAATAATCCCTTTCTCGAAGCGTGTATGCTTCTTCCAGCTACATTGCATACACACTTTTACAGTGCCATTTGGAGTGAATGGTTTTGCTAGAATGTGTCGAGTGTATCAAACACGGCTGTATGGAAATCTCTTTTTCCCAAACGAAAGTTTCGCCTTTCATCACTGCCAAGGTACAAGATTGTGTTAGCCACTCAAGGCTGTATAGGCAGTGCAAGGCAGGATAGTAGCAAAAAAAAAAAAGAAGGAAATAAAATACCAACTTTGCCTGGTGACGGAAATTGAAGCTTTTTTGGTACGTACGTATAGCAGTGATATGCATACAATCAGACATATCCACCATATTGAAGGCTACATGGGAGCGTCCTTACGAGATGGTGATGGATATGTGGCAGGATTTTTTTTCTGTGAGCTTTCTATTTTCTTGTATGGGGTGTTTAGAGAACTCACACACTCTGCTTCGTTTTTACCAGGAAGCTATAAATAGATTTCACAATAATGCTCCAAAGGCAGCAAAAACGATCGAACTGATCTACACGGTGACAATGAGGTGCGACAAAGCAAGGACCAAACAAGCAAAAAAAAATCCGCTCCACATCCAACACAACTCGTAACGCAACGAGCCATTCCGCCGTTTCCTTTGATGTTCAAAAGGCACAACCATGAGTTTACGCAGTGTGCATACCGGAAGTAGCAAACACACGCGCGAAGCAGATCGGTCAAAGGAGCTGTGGAATGTGAGCCAACCATCACATAGCAACCCATTCAATTGCGAACAGTACCAGCGACAAACGCGAACGGAAGATTTCTACCGAATAAAAAGTGACCAGAGTGTGTATGTGTGTGTGTGGCTGCTGATGGTGACCGGCACTTCCTTCCTTGATGGTCCTGATCAAACCAGGAGACGCTGATCGGTGCCCGCAACACTACCAAGAGCGATGGAAACTGGCTATGCATTCAAAGTCTACCATTTGCTGTCGGTGGCTCGTCGCCCCTAGCGAGTGATCGGAATTGACGTGCGAGTACAGTGTGGAGCGGCTTAGAAATGGGAAGAATTTCATTTGCCGCATCACTTTCGTACCGTCAAAGCAATTGTGTGCATAGGTGCGTATGTGACGAAGAGAACAATGGCGTTTTTTGCATTCTTTCAAACATGCATTTTTCTTTGGCGTGTGCAAGTGAATGATTGTATGAAGCACTAGTAGTAAGGCGTACGCCAAGAAGGCAACGGCAAAAACACGCTATTAAAAATGCACTTCAAAAACGTATCATGTTTATTGCCGAGAGAATATTGCTTTGGAAACGGAAATTGCATACTCAAAGGCGTAAGTTAGTTTTGCTGATGGCACAATATGCAATCCGCACAACAACAGAAAACGCTTCCGTTGTGGCATTTCTCACTACATTGGAATTTTCGACCTTTTTGTTGTTGTTGCACAATATTTTTAACTTGTTACCGTATATAACAATCTCATTATATTGCTGTCAAAAGCAATAATCCATCGCTTCATGCTGAACTTAATACAGAAGAACAAAGAGTACTTTTCTGCACCTATTGAATCGATTTCAACATCAAACTTTAGCCTCAGACTAACAGCATGCTGACAGCATGCAACTTCAGTGCAACCGTTTCGAGTGAAAGCATCTCTGCACATGAAAGTTTACTGCACAGTTTCCAACCATCACCCGACTCAATCAATCGTATTGACGCAGCGATAGCGTCACGGTACCGAGAGTGGTACCGAAGCCCAACACAATTACCTCATCGTCCCGATCATAGGTACATCGGTGCTTTCGCGTACACTTAATGGAAATCCTATGTCCGCCAATTTCACTGATGAGTATTACAGAACTTTGCATACGGAGCTATTCATTAGGCAGAAAGGGGAAATTGCCCTTGTGCCATCTGCACGTCGATAAGCGATAGTGCACACAGTCTTGCCGATCTATTAGCGACGCAAATACGGTGAGACGGGAGCTTGTTTCGCTCGCACTGATTGTAAAATAATTATTTGATCTGTTTTCCCTACCGGCTGGATGGCGTTATGAATGCTGTCCTATTAAACAATTTAACACCAAGTGTTGGAGAGATTTTCCACGAGAACGAAAATTGTATTTACAGATTGAATAATTAATAAATTAATTTAACTTACGGATGACTGCAATTGGTCACGACAGGCTGGTCGATTTGTGTACACGCAGCTAATAATTAGTTCTAATTGTGAACAGTAATTTCAATATGAATAACACGTTTGTTATATTCAAGCACTTGTACCGAATTATATCAGCAATACTTAAAATATTTGGACCATATTATACATTCATTTAGATTTATCTCTACATATTCTTAACATTTTAACAGGTAAAGTGTATACGGTGCATACAAACACACCCATTGATAGGATTGAAAGCACATTGTGTGAGTTTTTGGGCAGAATGCGCCAAAAAGTATGCTATCCGCAGAACAACACCGTCTTTATTCACGATGGAATTATTTTGTGAATGAGGTTTTTTTAAGGCTATCGTGTTTAACCTTCCAAGAATTACTTAACTAACTAAAAGCATCTGATGACCTTTGAACTTACATACACATGCATGCACCATTTCAAGGTAAAAAAAATGCAATGCGATACAGTCTAAAAATAAGCTACCGAAAACTGTGTGCTTCGGATCAGAATGTCATAGCCCCAAATGTATACGTGTTACCGACACTGATAAGGAAGGAAATGGGCTTAATCACGGAAAAACAGCTGTGGCTTGTCCTTTGCTTCCCTATTCCCTTCGTCTAGTGCGGTATGTGGACAGAGCCTCAAATGGCAGATCACCGGGCACGAAAATAATGGCCGTAACCGTATGGAATAATTTAATAATTGCTTTGCCGTCGGGCACGACGACTACGATACTGATGATGATGATGTTGTGTTTGCTGGTGCTGGCCCGACGTGATGCTACGAAGAATTCGTTGTCGACCTAAGCTAAGTGACTGTTGCTGCTGCTGCTGATGTTCCCTGACCCAATGGAAGATGTCGATAAAATATTCAACACCATCGGAATCGCTGTCCGCGGGTGTTTCCTCCACACAGTTCAGCTCCTCGCTGCACGAGCATGGCAGCGGCAACGGTGGTGATGATCGATGGTCGATGATGTGTATTATACGCGATCGATGTACTTGCCGGTTCGGTTTGTTATTAGGATGGTCCATGCGAAGCAATCGATGGTGAGCGGTGCTATTGGAGCGATTGTAAGTAGCTGCTGCCATGGTGGTGGTATTAGATTTTGTTGCGAACCGTTGCCAAGGGAGTCGACTCGAAGAAGCCACCGAAATGGTTGAATGATAATCGCTCCGTAAAGGCAACCGAGCATGGCCGCTCGAGGAATTGGTTGCGATGGTGGTGGTGGTGTTCCCGGTGGTCACGGTTAGCCCGGCGGCAGATGAATGATTACCTTGACCCATTAGTGGCGTTATGAGCGTGGTCGCACCGGGTGCCCCCTGGCTGTTGTGGTTGCGACTGTGGTAATGGTGCTGATGTTCGTGGCGATAGCGATGATTGTTATGATACGACCGATACGAGCCTACTGGAAGCCCGCTCGATTGCCGATGTGGCTTTGGCTGTGGCGTTGGTGGTGGTGATGGTTGTTGTTGACGATGATAATGGGATGATAGTGGTAACAATCGTGTGTATGATGGTGGTGCAGGTGTAGCAAGTGGGAAGTACGCTTTCGTCTTATCGACCGAAACAATGGGCGGCAGTCGGTGCCAAATGGTGTGTAATACTATGTGCAGTCTACTACTTACGGGATAATTGTTGCCGTCAAGTCTTACGGGCGGTTTGCCCGGACAGATGAGATAGGATTCGTGGTTTTCGAGACGGTTCATTTCTGCCGGCCGCGAACCGGCACCAGCACCAAGGGGACGCCGCGGTTCCATCACTTCCACCGGTGCACCTGCAAAAAGAACGAGTGCAGGCTTGTAACCATCACACGACAGGCAACACTCTAAACCTCCAAGCTTACCTTTCACAATAACGCGGAAGTTACAGTTGGCGCTTAGTCCATCGGCATCGGTTGCGATGTAGTTGATGTAGTGCGTACCCACACCGAGCGGTTGACCAGGAGTGTTGGATTTGTAGAGCTGCTTTATCTCCGAGTCCGATTCAAACTTGGGCTCCGTCCAGAAGACTGAGCGAGACGGTTCAGCCCGTTCCAGCTGTACCTCGAACGATTCGGGACAGTGCACAACGGTTGGAGGCTTCCTTTCTGCAAGTTTAAATAGCAAAACATTATTGTACTACAACAGATTGTCTAATAGCTTGACAGACCCCTTTGATTTACCTCTTATTTTAATCACCACACGACACACATCGTTCACATTGCTCGTCGGGCTACGGGCACGGAAGGTAACAACGGTTTCACCTGCCGGCAGCTCCACTTCCAGCTGCTTGCCCCAAGGTGGATGCGAGTCTACATACTTGTGCCAGTCAACATTCGTCGTCGGACGTTCCATGCGCACCTTCATCGTGTACTGTCCGAGTGGAAGTACCTCGTGTACGTCCGGAGGACACTGGATAACTGGTTTGATTGCAATCGGAGCTGCAGTTGTTTGTGTCGTTGTAGTCACCTGCTTCGATACCACCGTTGGAGTGTCCAGTGAAACGCAGCGCAGATTATCTCCCGGTACCCAGCTCTGTGCAAGACTACAGACAGCAGTTCGCTTTGCAACTGGCTTAAAGCCAGGCTTACAGTGTAGCACACAACGTTCACTGGCGAAGATCTTTCCCGCCGTACAAGCGACCGGTAGGATTACTCCATTTTCCGGTCGACTCAAACGTGGACAGGCGAGAGCTGTTGACGAGAGTTGTAAATAAAATAAATATGCCAATAGTAATAATCATCGTCAGACAATACTTACGAACACAGATAGATTCCCCTTCGTCCCACTCGCCCGTTCCATTGCAGTGTCGAACCGAGGGTCCATGCAGCTTGAAACCCTTCTTGCACGTGATAATACATTTTGACCTGTAGAACAGTTGCGTTTTTTGACGCGATCGAGTACAGCGTACCTCCGCATTTCTCGGCGCTTCGAACGGTTTGCAGTTATCCTTCAGCTCGGCACAATGTTTGCGATCCTGCGTCAGCTTAAAGCCAACTGGACACGCACACCGACTACTACCAGCCGTATTGATACACTGTGCCTTCCCTCCACAACCACCATTATCGATCGCACACTCATTAATGTCAATACACTGTCCAAGATCGTTCCTCTCGTAACCGGCGTAACACTCGCACCGGTACGAACCCTCCAAGTTAACGCACCGCTGCTGACAGTTGTGATCCTTCGCCTGCAGACACTCGTTGTGATCGCTACAGGACGCTTGGTTCGTTTTATTCAAAACGTATCCTTCCCGACATGAACACACTGGTTGACCTCCCTTCAAGGTACAATAATGCTGACAGCCACCATTCCTTAACGCACACGGATTCGACACCTCACAAGCCTTCCCGTCCGCCATTAAGCTGTACCCGGGATGGCAACCACACCGATAGCCACCATCACGATTCACGCACAACTGACTGCAACCACCATTCAGCACGGCACACTCATCGATATCACTGCACGTTGCCTGATCCTCCCCAAGCACCATACCCTCCGGACAGCGGCACTCGAAGCTTCCCTCCGTATTCTCACACACGTGCGAACATCCTGCATTGAAGTTGTTAATGCGACACTCGTCAATATCCACACAGGTCACCCGATCAACGTCCAATCGCAAACCGGACGGGCACGAACAATCGAATCCACCCTTTGTATTCACACAGTCATGCGTACACTTGCGCAGCTCATCACTACACTCGTCCACATCGGAACAGGTCCGATTGTTCGCTTCCAGCCGATGACCATCCTCACACCCACAGTGATACGATCCGATCGTGTTTATACAGTGATGCTCACAACCACCCCGATCTGGTAGCGTTTCGCACTCATCCACATCCTCACAGCTCAACCTATTACGACCGAGCTTGAACCCTGCGGGACATTCACACTCGTAAGCACCGGGAACGTTCACACAGTGATGTGAACAATCGTGCGTACCATCGTTACACTCATCCACATCCAGGCAGGTGCGCTGATCGTCCGTCAGAGTGTACCCTGTCTCACAAGCACACCGATGGCCGCCGGGCAGATTGATGCAGATGTTTGAACAATTGCCATTGTCGACGATACACTCGTCCACATCTTGACACGACTGACGATCATACCGGAGCTCATATCCTTCCGGACATTGACACTCATAAGATCCTGGACTGTTTACGCAATCATGTGAACAACCACCATTTCCCTTCGCACACTCATCCACATCGATGCAACTTTTCTGATGCTCCGAATCCAGCTGAAAGCCCTTCGGACAGGAACAGCTCACCACTCCATACTCATAGTGACACCCGTGCGAACATCCTCCATTGTTAAGCTCACACTCATCCACAAAGTCGCAGGTACGATCGTCCTCCTGCAGAAACAGTCCCTTCGGACACGAGCACTGATGTCCACCGAGCAGATTAATGCACACGTGCGAACAGTTCCCATTGCGATCCTCACACTCATTCACATCCATGCAGGTGCGTTCATTTTCCGCTAGCTTGTACCCGGCGTGACACGTGCAGTAATACGAACCAGCAGTATTGTGACAGTTGTGATCACAACCACCACCTCGCGCACTCGCACACTCATCCCTATCGATGCACGTCCTTCGATCCGACTCAACCAGCTCGTACCCTTCGTAGCAACTGCACCGATAGCCACCCTCAAAGTTAAGACAGCTCTGGGAACATCCGCCATTATCAGCTGTCTGGCACTCATTCAGATCCTCACAGGTACGTCCATCACCACCAAGAACCATTCCACCCGGACACAAGCACATCGACTCACTGTCCGGATCGCAGATATGCGAACAGCCTCCATTGTTCAACCCACAGACGTTCGAGGTTTCGCACGTTTTCCCATCCTCTGCCAGCTCCATATCATCCGGACAGTCACAGTACGTTTCACGGTTGTAGAACGTACAGATATGCGAACAGCCACCATTATCCTTCCGGCACAGATCCATCTGCCGGCAGATACCGTACTCATCCAGCTCCCTGCCCTCCGGACAGACGCACTTGTAGCTTCCGTACGTGTTGCGACACTCGAGATCACCGCACAGTCCTTCCAGTTCATTCGTTTCCCGCTCGCACTCGTTCACATCGTCGCACGTTTTGCCATCGGCGGACAGTGTTAATCCGGCCGGGCAACCGCACCGGTACGAGCCGGGCGTATTGTGACACTCGTGACTACAGTCATGCTGCCCCGGTAAACACTCATCCTGATCGTGACAGCTGTGCTGGCCTTGTCCATATCCTTCCGGACACTCACACCGGTAGTCGTTTTCCACTTTCAGACATCGTCCGGGTTCACAGCGCTTTCGCTGATGCTTATTACATCCCTCCTCAACGTGACACGTCTTCTGATCGATCTCATCTAGCAGGTAACCCTCCGGACAGTGGCACCGGAAACCTTCCACCTCGTCCACACACTCATGTGAACAGCGCGTTTTGTTGGGGTTTTCGTACAAATCTTGGCAAAAGTCTCGCACACACGTGCGTCGATCGTTGTTCAGGTGAAATGCATCGGGGCATCGACACTCGAACGAACCGACGGTGTTGTGACACTCGTGCGAACAGATGGACCCTTCTTCATCATCACTGGCTGCACATTCGTTCACATCCTGACAGTGTTTGTCATCGTCAGCCAGCTCGAACCCTTCTGGGCAGGTACACTCGTAGCCTCCGTACGCGTTCTGGCAGTAGTCGCATCCATGCTCCTGTTCCTCGCACTCGTTTACATCTAAGGGAGGAAATAACACGCACAACAACTCATTAGCTCTTCAATGTTTTCTAATACGATCATTTTGTCTTGCGTGTTGCATAACTTTGGGAGTTTTGCTTTTATATTTCCACTCTGAATTAGCGCTATTTTACGCAGATACATAATAAACGCCTAAAAGTATACACTGGAACGACACTCTTACTATATATTTACTAACCCTGATGTAGATTGTCTGTTTTCTTTGAATAGACTTTTAACGATAATGCCTTTTAAATAATCATTTCTAAACCCACCTTCGTCTATTTTGACTTCCAATAAATATTAAATTCCATTTACTGCTTCCAACTATACACCGTAACATTGCCATCCAATCGCTACCCTTAATGGTAAAATGATTATCCTCCCATGTCTCTGCTAGCTTTGTTGGTTATCAAACAGTGTTACTATAGACAGTACAACACCTGCCCATCGCTCCCCGTAAAACGATGTACCCCGAAATCCCGCTATGTTCTAAATCCTGCACCTGCAAAAAAACATATCCACCCGTTTGCCCATCTGTGCAGCACGTGCACAAACATGCCGGTACACGCGTAATCAACGAACAAATTACAAGCCATGATTAACAACGAAACGCGCACCGTTATTGGGCCCAACCGGATGGCTGCTCTGGTCATAATGCCAAACGAATCCACCATGTGGAAGGTGGACGGAGAAATCTACTGCTTAAACATTGTAATAACGATCAAATCCATGCTCTGCTCTAAAAAAGGGAAGAATGAAGAGAGCATACATGTGTGTGTGAGTGTGTGTTTGGTGACACAATGAACGCTTGTACCGAAATATTGTCCCGGAAAATCCCACCTTGTATGCTATTGCCCCACACAACTGTCGCTAAAGAGTTGCACACCGCTGACGCAGCAGGGCAAGGATAGTCTACCACATGGTCTTGTATTCGTTTATGCGTGGTAGAATATTTTTCCCACCCATCGTAGCAGCAGCTTTTCCGCTAAGCTCACGGCAGCACGCGTATGCTGTGTGTAGCGGTGTTTCATCTTCTCATCCCGCCTTGCGCCCCAACCATTATACAATATTCAATTAACGGGTTCTAGCGGCCACACAACCACACCGATTCACGTTGAATCCGCGCGAGCATGTTCCCTACCTCCCCACGGTCGAAACAAGAACGACAAGCGTTTTATACTCATCAAGGGTAAAATGCAAACGAGTCGCGCAATTCGGGCAGATGGCAAATTTCGTGCTAAAACTCATCCGAGCCCTAGCTGGCTGGTTGGCGTGCCTGGTTCGATGATGAGCGAGTGCCGGCTGGCTACCCCGGTCCGGAACTATTTGCATAAATAGAGTGCGCGTGTGTTGTGGTTTCGTGAGGGGGTTTTCGGCGGGGTGGTTGACTCGGGACACTCGCTCGCCAGTAGCTGCGGCTAATCGAAACGCTAACTAACCTGTCGACGCAACAGACGGTGGTCGGAAGTTGGGTTTGGATGAGGCCTAGATTTTGCGCTGGCGTTTGTTAGAGATATTTTAAAACTAACACAACGATGGTAACTGATTTGGTACAAGCTTTCGAGAGGTGACAGGATGCAAGGGACGGTTGCTTGCTTGTTTCTAACTATAGGAAACTCAATTTCAATTTTATGGCTGCAGCTTTTCGCTCCCAACAAGCACTCTATTGGATTTTGTGTTTTAGCACACTTGTTTTATAATTAGTGTGTCGTTTTTGTCAAAGTTGTGAACTACATGAATATTAATTTGAAAAAAAAAACATCTCTAGGCAACTTTACTTTCAACAGACAAAAGAGTGATATTTTTTTAAGTACGCTTAGTTCACTAATAAACCATAATTAGGATTCCTAATTCAGGTGCCTAAACGTATGCAATATTTTGAAAGTGTCATTATTGTTACAATTTTCAGCTATTCTGTTTACCTAGTTTTGTTTTTATAAAACTGCGCCGAAAAGAACCACCAGCTAGAAAAGGGGCAACATATTTAAGCTTTTGATCAGGTTTTTTGGGGAGAATCCTCAACGTTTACATGCAAACATTCAGAATCAATTAAAAGTCACAATTTCGCACAGCCATGCTGCCTAACTGTAGGCTCTAAAAACATCACAAACCGTTCGATGAAGCTAACAGCAACATGCTTGGAATTCAAGTGGAATATGGTTCCCTCTTTTAAAATAACAAGCAAACCCTTTGAACCATGCTTTCCACCAAAACATCCACAAACAAAAATACTCGAAAGTAATCACCGGGCAAACCTTTTACCACGCAAAAGTGTGCTGCATTTAAATTATGATCCCATTCCGGTTCACTTCCAATCGGCTTACGGTGTACGGATCATTACCATTTCAACAACACTACACCGGTCGCTAGCGAAAACCGTGACCGAACCAAGTGGTAAACGTGTGCAACAAAGCTGCGCTTCCGGCCATGTCTGATCGATCGGTCTAAACCAAAACATCCCTGCATCCTTACCGCAAGTGGAAGCAAACGTGGGGTGGGGGGGTGGGAAGGGGGCGTCTTCATTTAGCGAAGTGAGCAAACCTGCTGGGGGTTGTGCTGTGCTGCAAATAAACTTTGATCGTAAATTCACTGAACAACCCCGCTGCCTCAAAACTTGCGAAGAAAAAACGATCCAAAAGCGCGTCCCCGTCCTCGTGCTGTTTAAGTTTTCCTCGGTGGAAATACGTCCACCGCGTTACGCATGGCTGGAAGCCATTCCCGGTAGGGTGGGGTTTTTTTTTATTTGCTGTCTACCCTACCAAACCACAACCGAGCCGGAAACGTTGTTTAAGGTTCATTCACTCTGCCGGAAGCTTGCCACGTCGGTACAACGGATGGTCGGATCTCACTCACCTTCACAAGTACCTGTCGTCGGATTCAATCGAAGTCCTTCATCGCAACCGAAGGCCGGAGGTACTTGGGCATTACGCGACTCGTTTCCTTCTTCCTCGGAATCGTCCCCACCGTCATCATAGTCGCGTTCCTCTTCAGAAGTGCTAATCTCTTTGTGACTATCACCTGAGCTAGCAACAGAAGCAGACACTTCAACGCGATCGACTCGTTCCGGAGCAGCTCTGTTATCCTTTTCCTCCTCCTCCTTCTCCTCCTTCTCCACCTCTTCTTCCTCCTCCTCCTCCTCCTCCTCCTCCTTCTCAATCTCTTCCGTCTCCTCTTCTTCTTCAGGTGCTTCTTCTCGATCGGCTTCACGATCGACTGTGTCACCGTGTTCATGCACCGTCTGCTCCTCCCCGTGATGATGTCGATGAGCGTGAGTTGCCGTACTGGCCGGTACCATCGTCACGTCCGGTATCACTTCGTTCTCATTTTCCAGCCCATCGAGATGCTCCTCTCGGCCAATTGGTTCATCCTCGGAACGGTGGTGTGCAGTTTCCTTTCCGCTTCCGGCACTTTCCACTGATTGATGAGCTTCTTGAGGCAATTCATTTTCGCTCAATCGATTATGCGCTTCCGTGTGCTTATCACGCTCGCCACCATCTTTTACACCCTCTTCGTCTTCACCGTCATCTTCACCGTCTTCTTCTTCCTCCTCCTCCTCCTCTTTCTCTTCCTCCTCCTGCTCCGCTTCATTCTCGTTGGGCATGGAACGCTCCTGGCAGTGATACGAGCCGAACGTATTTTCGCACCCATTATTGGCACATCGTTCCACGATGGCTTCGTTTTGGCACTCATCAATATCTGGTTGATCGAAATCGGCACGAGCACGATGGGAGAGTGAAAGTTTATTAAGGTTGTTAAAGTTTGCTACACTTTGATAAAATGGTTTCGAAATTAGGCGCAAACAACAACGCAGCTTAGTGAAGCAAAATGAAGAAGCGAGCACGATGTGTTGATATGATGTAGGTGTGTAGTGCATGATGTTAAAACATATTCTGTTTACAGAGCTATCCGTGACTCTGTGTTTTATAAGATGAGCATAAATTATTTTAGCAATTACCTTGAGGCACAAAAAAGCTTTTATCTCATGCATAAATTGTTGCTGAAGCTTCACTGTTCGCGCGAGATCCTAACCTATTTAACAACTAATGGAAAACATGCTGGAAAATAAATGGCAATAAAATAGCAGCCCTTTCGAGTGCACTCACCCGGGTAAAGGAATTCTTATTAGAGGGAGAAATCAATCAGAAACAATTTTCTTCGAACGAAACCATTTATCCATACGAACTATATCGAACATTTCTCTCCACAAACCCACACACAGTTTCAACTCACGTAAACAATTTTTCCATCGTATAGATTCTCCCGGATGTAAAGCAGCACTCAAAAATGCCATAAAAAGCTCCATTTCTTACACATGGGAATATCTTCGTTCTCGGTGATGTATTAAACTACTTTTACCCTACCGAACGACCACAACTCCTTCACCCTTCTATTGTGTCACGTCAATCAGACAGGTGCCGGAATAAATAAAAACCCAGGCGCACAAAAGATCACCAATCTACAGATCCCAGTTTACCCAGCATTTTCTCTGAATCTCCTAAGTGCATGCTGCATTCCTCCATCTTCCAACAATGTGTCGGCAGAAATTGAGTTTATTTCCTTGCAAAAGGCTTCCTGCTTTACTTCTGATTGCGTGGAAACATCCTAGCGACATTTCCCGGAAGCAGTAGGAGCTTTGTTTCCACTTTTCAGTTGGATATCTCTCAAAACTCATCCATCGCTGCATATCTACACGTAAATATAAGTTGATGGAACGTTTTCGTCCCTTCTCTCGGAGATTTTTTTTCGCTTTAAAAAAAAAGCTTTTGTACTTCTTTCGCAACGTCGCAACACTATTTTTGGCCGGGTATTTCGAGCGGAAAATTATAAGTATAAATAATAATAGAGTGCCTTCGTGTTTCGGTGCCCCCAAAGTGAACCGAAACCGTTGTCCTTTACCCACAACTCTCAACAAAGCAAACTCAAAAAAAAAAACGGAAAGTTCATAAAATTCTGCTTCTTCTCTTCTCTTTAGTCGTTCAACCACACAGTACCGCATCGAAAAACCAAACTGCGTTCCGGTTTTATTTTATTTTGTCTCCCCTGTAGAACGAAAATCACAAACCTATGAAACGGTGAAGACACACCAGCCGGTACCCCAAACTCCACAAATATGGTTCTTTGCCCTTCAAAAAAGAAAGAAGAACAAGATGCCGACAAAAACAAACTACAACAACACGCTGCCACAGCAAGGTTCCTGTCAGATTCCAACGATAATGCGGATGATGCCGGGACGCACTGCGATGATGTCTCGAAAAGGGTAACATCACCCTAAAGTACAGTACACAAGCATCCCCAGCACCACCGTGAAGCGAAGAAAGCCGAATTGAAAACATCCCAAAACTCAGCACCAGTGTGCGCGTCTCTTGGCGGGCGGTGTTGTTTCGAGACTTTTTAGGAAAATATTTTCATAATCCAACGAACGTATTCGTTGGAAATGTTGGGTTTGGGGCCGCGGAATGAATGAAACTTTCCTTCTTCTCTCCCGCGTATCCTGTTGGCGTCATCGAAGAGCACGGTTTGATGAGACCGTTCCAACCGGCACCGGTGTTGAACGGCACAACACAACTGCATCCCTTCCGAAAGAGTACGCCAAAATTGAGTCTCAACTTTGCAACATCGCCATTTCCCACACCCACACACGTACCCGAAACAATGTTGATGCAGCACGATCCGTCTGCAGACAGTATGATGTGGCCGGAGTTTCCTTACCAAAGCCAAAAGACCCTCGTGCCGTTTTCCGTGAAAAGAAAAGCCGTCGTTGTTGAATGTTAATTTCGGGATGCGGTCAAATGAGAAGACCCCATGGGTTGTTTTTTCATGATGCGAGCTTAAAATATCACGTGAGGCAAAAATCACTTTCTTGAAGTTAATCGATGTTAGCATCTTTTTTTTTTTTTCGTCACAAATTCTGGTTGAGAAGATACGGAGAGAGAAAACATCACAATCGAAATAAACTCTCGTTCTGCATTTGTTTAGATGTGATGAAACATGATAAACGCTAAGGAATCATTTGCTTCGTGTAAAGGAAAAGAGATTATCATTAAAAAAAAATACTTTAGAAAGATCGCTCAGGAATCTAATTTAAAACTTTTGAGAGATCTAGCCTTACTAATGGCAAACAGTTATTTCAAATATTAAATCATGGTAACAAAAAAGATCACCCAAAGTCAGATTTAAATTAGTTTGAGCTACCATTTTCAAAGTCATAAAAGTTGGGGATATGTGTTAGGTTCGATGTTAGCGGCTATCTATTGAAATTTAATTTTGACTTAAAACCTAAAAATTTAACTGTTTGATAGTATTTTTAATATTCAATTTAATTAAAAAAAATGCAAATATTATTCTGTGAGCTTCCAACAAATTGGCGAATAACTATGTGATGTGTGTCCCACTCACAGAATTGTTTTCCATAATTAATTAGAATTTTAAACACTTTAATAGCTCCCATTCGTCAAGTGCTTAGTACTCGCTCCAGTGCTTAACAAAAGAGGTAAAGCTCATCCATCTGGTTGCATCAGGGGTGATGATTTGATGAAAAGTTTTCATTGAAGCGAACTTAAGGAAGCCAATATCTTTCGTCAGCATCGCAAGAAGACCGATAGAAAAACCCATTTTACAAAGTTTACCAGTTCAGATCACCTCTATCGCCTCGCTGCACGATCGATTGTACTGCACGATCGATAGCATGACAGCAGAAAGGAATTGTCGAAGGGCTATGTTGGAAAATTTATAACTTTCAAATGCAAATTTAAACGGATGAGCAAACCATACCGACCACCCTTTTACAGCCCAGCCCATACAGTACAGTGAGGAGAGAGAGAGAGATTTTGGCATCCTGAATGGATGGCTCAATTCGTTTGCTCGTTGATGGTGCACCAGGGAACTCCTACCACCACTTTTAACGAGCGCACTTAGATCTCAATCGAAAAGAAGTAACCAAAAAAACAAAAAAAAAACAGAGGAGAGTCTTTTCTCCTCCCCCATTGGATGCCTACCTTCGCACGTTTTCCAGTCCGCTCCGAGGCGCAACCCGTCCGGACAGAGGCAGAAGACGCGCCCAAGCGTCGAAAGACATCGATGGGAGCAGCCACCGTTCTCCTTCGCACATTCACCATCATCCTCGCAGCCGTGCCCGTCCGGGGTCAGTCGCGTCCCGGGCAAACCTTCGCAGCTGCAGCTGTAGCTGCCCCACCGGTTCCGGCACGTATCCTGGCACGGACCGTGGCCATTTCGCAAGAGACACTCGTTCACGTCTTGCCACCGTCGCAATGTGCCAACGCAGAACGGTTGGTAGACGGGTGGAGTTTTGTTTTTTTTTTTTTTGTTTTTTTTTTGCCGAACCAGGTTATAGATAATGGGGGAAGACGAAAGCGTATGCGTGATTGGTGCGATGCGGTGGAAATTGTGATGTGATGTGACGTGGTGAGTGCACGGTATGGAAGAGAAAGAGTAGAAAGAGAATGACACGTCAACTCGTTAGAAATGTACGCAAATGAGCTGCTCGGGTGGACGCACCGCATACAACCACGGTGCGTGCAAATGGCACGTTGGCAAAAAAAAACCCAAAGGAATCCTCCACCAATGTACTTTTTTCGACGCAGGATGGTTTGGTATGTTCATGCCGTAATGTAATATTCGATCAAATTACAGCGACGGATACTTTCTACTCTGACTACATACAAATATAACCTTGACCTTTTGCTACCTTTACATCTCTTTGTATCGATAACACTATTTTAAAAAAGATAACGCTCTAGGGTAATGAGTCGTAACAATGTAGTATGTCATGCACATTGCATAATTCTGGGCGTTAGTTATTAATTTTTCTAAGTCGTTTTGCCTGAGTTTTATCAAGTTTCATGGGATGCATAGTTGAATGGAATACAGATTTCCTGGCGCTACATTCAGTTCCTGTTTCAGGAGGGAAATTGTTGAGCATATGTTCGCTAGGCAAAAAAAAACATGAGTGTGAACTATTCTACAAAATTTCTAAAAAATAATCTACAAATGTGTGGAAGACATTATAATTTTCAAGTTAGTATTTCTGCTACCAAACATTGAATATCTAAAGACTAAAAAGTAGCCCCGCTTTGGGGTACACTTTTTCAAATAGGGATAAATCAACAGTAAACTGAATGTAAAAAATGCTGGCACACATGCTTAGAAGAATTTAAAATAACCACCTTGATCTAATTACTTCTTTAATTTTAATGAAAACACCATTTATGCTTCATGACCAAACTACAACATGAAAAACCTACCAGTGCCCTTTTAAACCAACCTACGTATTTATGCAACATTGATAATTGAAGCTCATCCTTGATGGTGTTTCCAAGCGAAATCATTTCATGAGCTGCTGTTTCGCCACTTCACTTTTGACATGGATGCCTTTCTGGGCCGTAATATGTCAATTTAGGATTCTTACTGCAAATTTGCTGACCCGAAACGGTTAATCGTTCGGCTACAGAGGTTTGCTAGTTTGACACACATTTCTGATACTTAATGTTTCCTAGATTCCCAAGTTATTCTTTGATAAAGCCTCGTTTTTTTGGTACCGCTACAATCACACTACATACTTTTACACTGCCTCCACGCCTAGTTTGTCGCTTTTCTCAAAGGTTTCCCAGGGCTGAGAATTGTTTGCAATTAAAATCCTTGCTTTGTTTTTGCTTGCGCTTACCCACATAAAGCGTTTCTTTAGGAAGGAATGGAGCACAAACTTTTGTAACATGTCACCACAATTGTAAAGCACGCTGCTCGCACGAATGAGGTAAGCTTGTATCACTGTGTACAAGCAGCAAACAAAAAAACCGACCAAGGCACCACCACCATCGCGCCACCACATTGTAAAAGGATTCAGGATGCTTCTGCCGCCGAAGCTATTCGCAGCTCAAGGATAATCCGCAGCAATTACTTAGCAGCATCGCCAACTGTGGCGCAATAAGTGCTGTTGAAACTTTTCTTTGGATGAGTTCGCTTTCGCCACCATTACCTTCGCTCATTAATTCTTGTTTCGCGAGCGAAGGGAGATGCACAGGGCGTGGTAAGTTGTATATGAAAAGGATTACAGCCAGAACCACTGGTAATGGTAGGTGGGGTGGGTTGGCTTGTGTTGTGGATAATTTCTTTTCGTTTTTTTCATAACGTCACAGCTCGGAAGAGAAATGAGCCCAAGCATATGGATGAGTATAATGAGCACGAGAATGCTTCACATTTCAATATTCTAATTGAGTAGATGGTCTTCAATGATTACTTTCCGTGATTGTGTGGGACATAAGAGGGCGGAATAAAAAAGCTCTTTTTAAAACAAACGCTTTTTGCGCCTAAAGGTAGGCTTGCATTCATGCAACATATAATCATTAGACTAGAAATGTAGATAGCTGTGTAAATGTACGATTACATTTAAATTTTGAGCTAGGGTGTTTTGATAAAAAAAACATATACATTTTAAGTTGAAAAAAATATATGTATTAAAACAAGTTGAATAAAAAATCAAATAGTGAGTTGGTATCATAGCGTTGACTCTGATTGGTCGCCTGAAGGTATGCAACTAATCTCTCCAAGAGGTAATGAAATGCGATGTAAACTTAAAAACACCTTGAAGACAAAACGTCGTTTAGAAAATCAAAATAAAAAAGGAGTACTTACTATACAGCATTAGTAAAACTCTATTTAAAGTTGTCGGTTGATGATGTTTTCCATCATGAATTATTACTCAGAATGTACTCTCCACTCTAGGAATTTTTAAAACCTTTTAAAACAATGTTCTCTGCGCCAACAACCTGCGTGATAAGACAGATTACGCCTTACTTGAAAAACGATCTACTCCGCACTCAATCTGCAATAAACCACCACCATCGCCACCAACCGAACGCGCAATGGTTCGGTGAAAAGACACCAAGGCAGATTTTTCCGAGCGAGCGCTTTTCAAAACCTGTCTTTTCATTTGAGCAGGCACGTGATAATAATATGTACGCAAAGCCAACCCTGAACCTTCAGGTACGGGAAGAAGGAAAAAAAGGCAAAAGACACCCTCTCCTACTTAACCACAGCGCACAGCATTGTGTGCTGCTAATGAGAGCAAATACGCTTAATTACGAAAATGAATGAAATTCCCCTCCGGTTTAGCACTCTCTCACTCTGTCTCATTACGTGCTGATGCTGGAAAGAAGGGTTCGCCACCTTTCTTCTGTTTTGCCAGGGAGCGCGGCGTCCCCGTTGAATAGGGTTGATTTCATCAAACATTGAAACACGGTTACAAAGCTTTTATACCAGGTCTCTTTTCTTTCTCTCCTTTTTTTCAGGAACCCTCATGATTTTCTTCGCCAAAAGTTTTCCAAAGATGGGCGAGCAGTCTTTCGCTTTACCCACACTTTTGCTTTTCATTAAAGAAGCGAGCGATGGGTTTGAAGTTTTTTTGCCCTTCCTCCTTCCTTGCTTATCTATTCGTTGAAGTTCATACTAAACCCAACCAAGAAACATAACCCATTCCTTGGTGTAGCGAACATTGGCGTTGTTCGTTGTCACGGAAATGGGTTTTTGCTTCATCATTTCCGGCGTGCAAGTGCGAGATTTCATTTTCCCAGCCCAGCCCTGTTCGGTATGCAAAAAATGGCGTTGGCCAAGATACTTTCGACACCTCCCCCGGGCCGATGCACAAGAATGATCAGAATGTTCACACTTTAAAAAAAGAAGCTTGATATTGGAGTTTAAACAGAGGGTTGCATCCACACTGATGGTGGGAGGAAACTTTTATCTCGCGGCTCTTACACCTTTTCGCACACCGGAGTGCGCATGGTGACTGTAAATTGCTTTTCATCCACGGAGCCACCAGTTTCCCTATCGCCGGACACCAATCCAATGAAGGTGAGTGGTGCAAGCTTGCGATAAGGGTACGTTGGATACGTACGGTTTCTTACTACCGCTGAGTTAATATTTTATTGAACGATTCGTGGTTGTTTCTATTAATTAGGTTACCAAATAAGTTGAGAAATCGTAATTCAACAAAGCTGAGGACTCGCATTTCCGAACCACAATGAAACTATCCTCCATTAAACCTAAATATATTGAAGGCTTATCACGCCTGAATTTTCGATTAATAATGTCTCCTTTTATTGACGCCAAGTGGTTTTTCCTTGCTTTTGATATTTCTGACTAGTACATGAAACTATCACAACATAAAAAAAAACAAGACAAATAATAATTCAGAAATGCCTGACATACAAGAACAATTCGTCTAATTGTCCAGTTTACTACCAATCGTCCTACGAAGTAAATAAAGCTACGAGCTTTTTATTCGACCCAATAGATGTAAATAGAGCGCTCTTTACCTCACACCATTTAGCATCAGAGGCATTGGGGAACGGTTTGCAACTCTTCCTGCCTTGGTTATATGGCAGAGAAATTGCATTTTCCGCTTCAAGGAATCGTTTTAAGATAAGTTTTGGTCATTTTAAAATAAATATTGAACCCATTTATCTGTTACCTAAATCACAAGAAAGGTTTACTGAACCTACGGAATACAGATCAATACAGTTATTTGTGAAGCGGATTCACTCTATTCCGACTTCTTTACTGAAATAATAATTCATTTAACAAACTATTTCCTGTGGAGAATTATATCAAAATCAAAATTGAATCTTTTAACTAAAACTTCTCTCCTTCATTTCCTCAAAACACAAACTCTAAGCCACAATGGAAAGGCATGATCAAGAAATCATCCCTTCTCCATTAAAGCCACCTTAGCGACACCGTAGTGACCTGTAAAGCCTGTGATACTAGGTAATACAAATTTAAAACTCTCGCTCGTCCACCACCTACACAGACACAGAGTGAAACAAAACCCTAGATGCAGGATGATCGCATTCATCGTAACTTAATGCAATGACCGTTGCCCGACCAGCACTGACCTGACCTCCGTGGTAAGAAAAGCTCATCTTTCCCCTTCGGAATCTCAGGTCAGCACTCCACACCGAACGAGAGCAAAACCAAAGTGAGCCTTTTCTTCAAGCCAGAATATCTTCCCTACCACGAAACTTTACTGCCTCCGAGCTACTAGGACAAACTAATGGGCTGCTGGTCCGGTAATGGTAACTCGAGTGTGTCGACCTTAGTGAGCCCAGTGCAAGTGAAGGAAGATACTTTTCAACGCTGGATTATCTACAATTACGTTTCATTTAGCTCAGAATCTTGGGTTACCCTACGGGAGGTAGATAAAACCAGTGCTGCAATCGGAACTGCAGTTGAGGATTTGGTCCACTGTTCTCTTCTTGCCCACCAATCGCACGAATGCTTTCGTAAGTGTGTTTAATGGAAGTGACTTGTTTGTTTACACTAGACTGGATCATGACACTCGAAAGTTAGACGCCTTGTGCTAAAGTTTAGCTGCAAGTAAAGTCACTTTTGAAAGTGTGTGTGTGTGTGTGTTAGTGTGTATCTAATGGAACAAATAAAGCCTAGAATGCTTCCAACAAATTTATCATCTCTTTGAGAAGATGAAATGACTTCTATGTAAAATAGTGCAAACTCGACAATGGTTAAGATGAGCCGCGAGAGGGAGAGAAAGTGAAAAAAAAAGAACGCCACCGTAATAGCGCGTGCAATACTTCATCTTTTCACACGAACAAACTTTGTTAAACTACTTCCGGAATCTTGCACCATTTAATCTCCTCTTTTCCATAAACGAAGGATCGGCAAAAGGTACAAAGTACGAGCGTATGACGCGATATCTAATAGTCAAGACGTCAGTCGCGATTAAAGTTAAACCGTTGGCAGTTTCCGTCTCAAACCAAGCCTTAGCCCAAGGGTTCACCTTGGGGATAATGAAAACGCTGGCAAGATAATTTAAATTATATTAACCTCTACAGCGACAAGGTAGAGCTACCAGCTTGCTATGCAAAACTGCAGTCGAGAGAGAGAAAGACGGAAGGAGTATGGAACTTGATGCGGTTTCATTGGTCGTGTAGATTGCAGGTGTCGGTTCCGAATTCGGTAACACACTGTTAATGACTTTTCTGCGTACCGCTTGTAGCATACGATTATGTGCTTTAATACAAAGCCCCAAACGAAATTGTTTGACACACCGGAATGCTTTTGTGCGATTACATTCGTTAGGAATGGAAAATGGAGTGTTTTGCTACGCCAATAGTATAACTTTAGGCGTTTTGTTATGTGTATGGCATAACTAAAGATCAAAACGAAGAATACGCCTCGATGTATGCAATCGTTGCTACAACATACTGTATCCAATAAGCGATAGCTTTGTTGTTTTGTGCAGTAAGTAAGCTTTACAATAACGTTAGAGTAAAAAAAACTGATGTTAATATAATGAATTCATATCAGCAACCTTTTTTTCAACTCAATCATAACACCGTATCAAATATATAAAACCGAGCAAAATCAAAGCAAAAGTAAACCTTCCCCGATTTACATCGTGCCACCTTTGCCATGCTGCAAATAAAACCCATCACCCGTAGCACCGAACAATTCTACCCTTTAACCGTTCTATTGGAAATGGAACAAAAGCCAAGTGCAATCCTGTTTTGCCATGCGAGCGTAAGCGAGCGTAATTATGATCAAAGCAATGGAACTACGGATGAACAAGCTCGTGTTGTACCACTTACCGATGCACGTGTGACCGTTCAGTGTGTCGATTTGCAGTCCCGGTTCGCAGGAACATTCGTATGATCCGGGTTTGTTGATGCACGTCTGCTCACAGCCACCGTTATTTTCCGCACACTCGTCAATATCTGAAAAAGAATAAAAAACGAACGAAAGCCTTTCAGAGAATGTTTTGTGTGAAAACAAAAAGTTTTAAGAACGAGTGCCTGTATTATGACTTTTTTCTTTCCAATGAAAGGTTACATCATTCAACTCAGTTTAAGCTATAGCACAAGCCAGCAAAAGTGGCGTTCCTTTAAAAAGCCGGAAATGGATTCTCGAACCAAAAAGGCACGTCAAAAGTTCAAAATTTCAAATCAGCAAGTTAACCGTCCGTTAAAAAAGGTTGCACCGGAAAAACCTCAGAACCGGAACTTTCAAATCGATCGTGCCATTCTAGGGTGTCCCAAGGAAAACCCGAGTCGAGAGTCAAGTGGCAAAATTGAATCAATAAATATGCTCAATTTGCTTCAAGTTTGGTTTGTTTTGTTTTTTTTCTGTTTTCCTACACAAACAAACCAACCAACACCACCGCCACAGCATACTTCACCAAAACGAAGCGTTGGTCGGGTTTTGGTTCGTTGCGGTACGGTTGCTTTTATTTTTCCACTTCTTTGCTTTGCCCACACCATGCGCCCGGCCGAAACGGTAGACCGTATTTAATGACCCACCTTCCAGAAGATTAATTTTTCCGTCCAAACCAAATGGGTGAAGCTCGATGCAAAAACAAACGAAACAAAAAACAACACGCTCACTCACGAACGGTTGGCAAAATCGTTGCCCATCGGCTACTGCGACTACTAAGCAGCTGTGGGGTGCAGAGGTTCCGGAGACATTTTCTGTAATGTTTACCGATCAGTTTGGGAGAGTCAACCACCACCACGTAGGTGGTAGCTAATTGATGACACATCGTTTATGCAAATCCGACCGTTATTATCTGTCATTAAACATTTTGTTAATTCGTTTCGAACTTTGGGGCCTCGGAACGCTCATCGAAAATGATCGGAAATTAAGTGTTGAAAATCCGTATGCCGTGACGTGACGGTAGAGTGGGACAACAGAAAACAAACGAGGATTAAATCATAACATGTTGCCGGTCTGGTAAATTAGGCGTTGATTTGAAAAGGGAGCCAAACTTCGACGTCGGTACGACGGTGCTTGGACCTGCTACACGTGACAGGTGTGACGCCATGTTTAACGCATCTGTCAGGCGTGTGTGTGTGAGGACGCACGATTGCGCGCGCGTGCGGACAATTAATCAACATGTTGCTTTCGTTTCGTTGCACCCCGCCAACAGAGGGCCGGTGACAGCTCAAACAAACGACTAAGTAACCCTCTGGTTGACGTTTCTAGCTCACAAATATGATTCGCGTCGGCGGCCTAATCCTGCAATTATAGTGGTGCCTACCGGTGCTTGGGCAATGATGGTGATAGTGGGCGCCGAAAATTCCGAAACTTCGCTAGCAACGGGTTTCACCTTAACATGGGAGTCCAGGTGGCAGGTATACACGAAGGAGATTCGGTCTTTTTATTTTGAAACAGATGGATTAAATCTATTCTCACGCTCACGTTCTGTTTAGACAAGGCTTTGGACAACCACTTTGTTTGGTAGTAGAGTTCGCCTGTTAATATGGAACAATTTAAGTAAAAAACTTGATACAGTGGACCTTTCACGTAACGTGTTTGTAATTCTATATTTTAACGTTGTCCAACTGTATTCAAAGATTAGATCAAACAATCGATTTTTAGAACTGAAACTCTCTCTTAACGAGTGCTTTTTAGACGAAAAAATGATTGAATTGCCAAGTGGGCAACAAGAAGCAAAAAAAAAATACAAAGAACGCAAACATAACTGCTTGTTAAACGTGAATTATGAAGTTTGAACTTTGAGATTTGCTTCGAAAATTTTAGATCATTCTCATTAAAGCAATCTTGATTTTTTTTTTGCAAGAATGATAAATTGAATGAAAAACATTAATAGCTTACTTTTCATTAAATGCATTATGCATCAAATTAAATTCATTAAATAGTATCAATTAAATAAAACTTAAGCACTCACTAAGTCTATTCTCAGAAGTGAACTCTCTGTTCAAATTAAATTAAAACATCAAATTTCGCTTTAAACCCATTGTATCAAACAATTTTAATAAACTAATCTTTCACACACATTGTATACACCGAATGCTTTAGCCAGACAACCCAAACACCTTCAAATTAAATTATTCCCTCTCATCAATCTGTGAGCAATTACGAAAAAGTCAATCATCTGACAGCAGCCCCTTGAGGGAATGGGGTAGCCCTTTCGAAGAATGCTTGGGTCTAGACATCATGTAAATGTTTCTCAACATATTTTATCTTCCTCCACCATCTTTCCCTCACACTACACAAACACATGTGCTTGCTGTGAAGAGGTGAAAAAAACTCCACACAATCCACAGACCTGTCAGCATCGGACATCCGAGCACTGGGGCAGTAGGAGGACAGAAAACAACAACAAAAAAGGTACCACTTTCCTAACGCCTCCAATGAGAAACTCATTTCATCGTCCATTTCCATCACCCGTTTAGAAAGGGAGGCAACCTAGTCTCGAAAACCCATGCCGAACGGAACGCCACCTCTGTATGTGTGTGCGCTATTAACATCCCAACCTACAACCGGCAATTTGTCACCGGGAATTAACTTCTCCTGATTGGACGTCTCGGATATCGTGCGGAACCCGTCAGCAAAACCGACAAGAAGTTGCGCTAAGCCTGCTGACAACAAACACTTTCCACCAGCGAGCTGATTTCGGGGCCTGGGAATGGTTGATGTTGCTTCTTTGCTCTGAAGATCCGAAAAATGCAGCGCTCCTTTCTACGGCCGGTTGCCGATAATATTTTCCAATTTCCCATCGTCGTCGACATCACAACGAGAAAAGGTTTCAAATTCTAAATATAGCCAACCAAGCGGTAACGTTGCATTTCTTCGATCGGTAAGCTTCAGGGCAGGGTGGAATCCAGCAGAAAAACAAATACGCCGATATCGATACATCTGTTCAGCAAACAAATTACTTACCGTGACAAGTTCTTCCATCACGTGCATCCAGGAGGAAGCCACGGTAGCAGCTACACTCTACCAGCGGTTCCACCTCGTTGCCGTGATAAATCATTCGACACTCGTGATCGCATCCACCACGATCGGGACCACAGTCGGCAACAGCCGTCGTCTTCGGAGAGGTTGAAACCACGCTAAACTCGGTAGTGGTGGTGGTGCTGGTTGTGGTCGTTGAAGGTGGATGTTCGGTTGATTTCCTGTGGTCGATGTCTTCGCTGTGATGGTCGTCTATTTTGTGACTCCCCCGATGATCGTGCTCATTTTCTTCATCATCGTCACGTTCGTCATCGTCGTCCTCTTCTTCGTCCTCTTCATTTTCTTCAACTTCAGATGGATCTGTTGTCGGTCGATGATGATGATGATGATGCGTCTCGTGTTCATCTTCTCGAACAGCTAAGTTATCTGGCACGTTTACTTCCGTTGTTGTCGTATGTGGAACTTCGGAAGTTGTTGTCGATCGTTCAGTTGTTGTCGTCGTTGGTTCGGTTGTTGAAGTTGTCGTTGTTGTTGGCTCTGTTGTAGAGGTAGTGGTAGTGGTAGTCGTTGGCTTGGTTGTCGTTGTTGTAGTTACTCGCTCCTGAACACGATCATCACGCTCGGATGGTTGTTCAGAGCCTTCCTCTCCTTCTTCCTCGTCGTAATCTAAACGGTGGCCGAATGGAAAAAAAAGAATAAAATACCATTAGGTAAAATCTAACAATAGTGGAGCATGTTGTAGACGAACTATGAAGTGTTCCTAATAAATTTAAAAATCGAGGTTGGCCCTTTATTGATAAAATATTTAAGTGAAACGGCTTTGTGTTAGGGAAAGTTATAAAATTTCGTTTTATTCGTCTCAAGGAAAGTATTTTAGTGTACTACTTTTTTGGGCACATGTTTAGTGCCTAAAAGTATGCAATCATCATAACAATATTTACTTTTCTAGACAGTTTGCAGTCTTCTAGTAACAGCCTGACAGTACAATCCATCTGTTAAAATGATGTATAACAGTTTATTTTCGTGCTCTAGACATTACATCCATCATGTAAAAAACAATATTCCTCCTCGATGCGCCAACTGTGCTTAACACTTTTCATTTTAACAAACCACCAACCGTTGCAAATAGGTGACGCATCCACCTATCTGTGTGCCGGAATGGAAACATCCACCATACAACCAACATATTCCTCGCACCGGTTAAAGGCAATATGCATCCAGCTTAACTTACAATCCAATAAACAACTAGAAAACAGCTGTTTCAACCAACATACCAGCAAAACATTCCACCATTTTAGAACAATGCATCCAACAAAAACGAACACACTGCTGAAACGTTCCAACGGATCTAGAGCGCAAGATTGAGTCTCCTATCTCTTCCCGATGGCATGGAAAATCGCAAATGTGTTCGTAAGTTTACACGGTTTACAGAAAGAAAAAAAAATACACAAAATACAGGAAACATAGAAAATCAGCACCATTTTGTAACGGGTAGAGTAATGCTTCAAGGCGGAAGAGTTGTGCGGAAAAAAGGGTAGAAAACGAATTCCAAACCGACTGGAATAACAGATCATCAGGGCAACCCTCTCTGTAACGCGAGCCACACACTCAAACCCATCGGATGAATTCATTCACGCTCCATTCGTTCGTTAGTTATCTCGAGCGAAAGGGGTTTTCAACTGTGGAACCTGTACGCTCGTAGGAGCAGCGCAAGGTGACTTTCCAAGCACGTGCATAATACAGTGGCGTGGGTACTGTGCTGGGATAAGGTCGAATTTATGCCACTAATATCTTGGTAGCATCACCGCGAGCAATAAATTACACGTTTTTACCTGTCACATTCGCCACATGGGCCACGGGGCGTACCGTACCGCATAGGTGCTGTTGAGAAAAGTCAACGCAATAAAGTAAAACAGACACAAATACCGACCAACCGAAAACCAACTAAGATGTCTCTGCTTGTTTGAGCTGCATGAATTAACGATTGCAACACAACCACATTAATACAAGAGGCGTGCAATATTTTGGGAATTTTTCTCGGCGTGTTTTATTTTTGGTAGCGTTTTGGACAAGCAAAGATGGAACAACAATGTGGCTCAATTAAAATACCAAAGCTATGCTCAGCACAGCACCATTTTCTAGCCGCACAAGCACAAGTCAAGAATCTATGTAAACAAGTTCACCCATTCTTCGAAGCTTTCACTTCGTTCGATTCGGCTATTGAAATTAATCTTCAAATATTGAGCCCGCACCATTTACCTCGTTTGCTTCATTTCAAAGCAAGCGATAGCGATCGGTACCGATACCCTTGATGCGCTCACAAATAAAGGTACTTAGGAGATAATATTGATCTGCGCTCGAAGAAGCGAGATTGGGGTAATCGATTCGACCCGACAAAGTCCACAAATGCCAAGCAACAACAAAAAAATACAAGATGGGAAAATCAGGTGCCGTTACGGTTAAAGTGTGAGCATTCAAAGAAAAGTCGTGACTAACGCTATCGTTCCTTTGCACTTCATTTGCCCAAGCGCGTTGTGCGCCTTTTCTTCGTCTTCTTCGGCTTTGCTAGACGCTGATAGAAAGGGGGACTGAAAGATCGGTCTTCATCATTTTAGTGGCAGATAGAGAAAAAAAAATACACTGCACAAACAGAGCACTCCCCGGCTATCGCTGTTGATATCTATCAGCTGATCAGGTTTAAAGCACTTCAAACCATGTCGGAGCAGTTCGTTGAGATGAAAGCAGGTTGAATAAAAGCAGTACACCTTCTGAATTCCTTACGTTTTTTTTATTATTATGTCTTGATAAATGTAGGAAATAAATAAAATGAAGCTTTAGAGGGTATTTAAAGAGCATCTTCTAGGAAAAATAATTTGGCATTGGCAAGAAATATAAATCAACCAAGAAGTAAACTCAAGGTGATTATTTTGTACTTTTTTTACATGGCATGGAAAAAAAGGATTTGTTTGTAGATGGTCTGTAAAAATCAAATTTTGCCGAACCTATCCACCGATTGGTGGCATAAAGATAGAACATTTCATTATTCAGGCCTATAAAGATGTCTAGAGCGTCGAATTGAAAAAGTGATAAAGGGAGACTTAATGTTCTCGCTTCCGAAAAGCAATTTCCTAGTTTCTATGGAAATGTATCAAGTGGTCGAGTTTTCCACAGAAAATCGTTCACGTGTTCTCGATGTCAAAACGCACCCAACTCCACAATGAAAACATATTTTCTAAAACTAAAACATCTCAATGGTTTTCGCAAGAGTTGTTCAATGTAAGCTTTAAAAAATATAGCAACGCAAAAAAGCTGCAACAATTGCCCGACTTCTTCGGTAAACCTTTCTAAAATGCCTGCTTTCTATGACATTAAATTTGTTTGCATAATTTTATGTTGCAATCAACACTCGTCTAATGAAATGTAAAACTAACCATCAAGTTCGGTTAAGCTTTACTCTGCTTTACCTGTTCCAGCGCTGTTCCACTCCCTACCCCACCTTAACCACTTACCTTCCTCTCCCTCTTCCTCTTCCTCCTCCTCCTCTTCTTCACCATCCTCCTCGTCCTCGGTGCCGGTACGGGTTGAGCTGCATTCCGGTCGCTTGCCGATCCACTTCTTTCCACTGCAGTACAGTCGATCATGCTCCGGTGGCTGCAGCTCGTAATAATCGTCACATTCGTAGTACGCCACCAGGAAAATGTTGCCATTTTTCTTGCGTCTGGTTGAGCCGGGATGTATCAAAAAAGAAAAAAAACAACGCGTGTGTCAGCATGTCACCATCATCCTGAGAAACTGTCATCGAGCTTTCGCCAGCAGCAACAAACAAATTCCCCTCCTTGCTTCACACAAGGCTCGACTTTAGATGGAAATATTTAGGTATACCGATACACACATGTGCCCGTGGGGCCTCCATTCTCACCTGTTGTATTTCACCACATAACCATTGTCAATCTCGGGCGCCCTTATAAGCCCATCAGCCATACAGGACAGGTCGAGCCGAGCAGCCAGTTCCGCGTCAAGGTCCGTTTCCTCCTGCACGTTTACACCCCGCTGATTTGGCTTCCGCTTACCGTTTCCGGCCTGGTTGGCTGCTGCTCCATTCTGACCTTGTGAGTCGTCTGTAAAGGTCACACAGGAAGCACATTAGATGAATAGGAATGCAACATTGAAACATAATTTTATGCTTCGAGCAGTTGTTGTCTACTTGCACAGAAGATGGATTGGGAATGAACAAAACTTTTGCACAACGGTACAACCTACCCTCCTCGTTCCCCACCTCATGAGATAACTTACGACCGCCAACTATTGGACAGTACACGGTGCAAACTCGTGGTTCGTGGAGATATTCGACTGCTCCCAACGTGGGCCACAGATGGGCTAAAGATTAATGTATTCATTGTTTTCGCTCTCAAAAGTGCATACTTGCGTACGTGAGATACAAGCGAGCTTTGACCCCCACCCCATCGTTCACCCGTGCCTCTTTCCCAGTTGCACGGATGTGACAGTAAAGAACACGGCAACATGACAGGCTTTTTTTTTGTTGGTTTAAGGGTTTGCAACACACTTTGCATACCTCGTTGCCCTTTGCCGGTCAACAACAACAATGTCACGCGTTCCCCGGATGTTCCAGAATCGGGAAAACTCATACACACACACACACTCATACACAATGCCCGTTAGAAAGAGGATAAAGTTGAACGGTAAACAAAATTCATAACTGTGAGCGTATGATAAACTGTGCCATTCATCTTCTCCCTACTGCCTCCGCCCAACCGACTGGACCAATTTCGGTGAACGAATTCTGCAATGGTGCACAGTCTAACTAGAATTAGGGGAACTGTTTTATGTACAGGAAAAAAAAAGTTTGTCCAAATGCCCGCCCGATGATTCGTGGCTCACAGGAAGGAGGGTGAGTTAAAAAATTGAACTTACATCTGTAATGAAAAGTTTTTTTTTTATTTTGACCCGAGCATGTTTAACAATGGTACATGAAAGTGATGCTTGTGTTTTTTTAAATGAATAATTGTGATGAATTTTTTTTTTGCTTCGAGTGGCAAATACTCTATATTCTTTTGGTTCGAAATAATCCGAATTCAGTTTAAAATATTCACCCAACAGTGTAAGAACCAATAAAGCCAAAGTCAGCATGCATGTTCCATGAATTCTATGGAACAAATGTCAGTACAGATTTATTTCGAAAGAATGTTGTTGCTTTTCCAGCAAACGGATCAAAAGGATAAAAAAACCGAGCGTGTAAAAAACTAGAAACGGAGCAGATAAAAAACTTAAAAATATTTTTATTGCACTTACTCTCCAATTATTTCTGCAGAAAAGCCGAAAATAATGCTATGCGTCTCACAAACAACAAATTTCACTCGGAATTGATCACCATATTTTTATCACCAAAACAGGAGGAAAAAAAAAGGCTTACTACATGAATATTTAATGAACACAATAAATCGATTACGCTTCCATATGATAAGATCAACGGGATTAATCTGAAACTATCAAGCCTACAAACACAGACACACCTCCACCTGATGAAGAAAATCATAATGGTTGCTATGCAAAAAAATGCACACATAAATAAATGAAAAAAAAAAATCCCACGGGCTTAATATTACAGGAATACAACCCATTAGTGTATATGGGTGTGTGTGTGTGTGTGTGTGTGTGTGTGTGTGTGTGTGTATGTGTGGTGA
This sequence comes from Anopheles christyi, assembly GCA_000349165.1. Taxonomy (NCBI): domain Eukaryota; kingdom Metazoa; phylum Arthropoda; class Insecta; order Diptera; family Culicidae; genus Anopheles; species Anopheles christyi. The sequence continues at coordinate 26 of KB696805.1, read as the reverse complement.
AATTTATTGCTTCGGATGAACACGGT
>KB696804.1:0-11188 GCA_000349165.1 Anopheles christyi | reverse complement strand
CACCATTGACAATCCATCATCGCAACGAAAACTGCCACCCCGACCAGCACCATAAATCACTTTACTCCATACGCCGAAAACCTGCAAATATATGTTCTGGTTCAACGACGCCTTAAAAAGGAATTGACAACACCACACACACAAACACAGGAACATCCCTCTTCACCTACCAAGAAAAACTCGAAAAAGGAACCACAATATCAACCCCGATACCCGTACTCCGTTCATCAATCTGTGAGAATGTATTTTTCATTCAATCAAAAGACTTCAATTTGCATTGAACTTGGGCGTTATAGTAAGCGACGAACCTGTCTCGTTATTATACGCCCGTGCGCTTCGCACCTTGTGTGTCCGGGCTTTGGGAAGCAAGATTCACATCGATCAGTATTGATGGCACGCGCTAATTGGCAGCTTCCTATCACACCTCGCCTCTTCTTGTTTTTTGTTTTTTTTACACACACACTGGGGGAAATGTTTCGTTTTCATGTTCGATTCTTGCTGCCGGAGGGGGTTTGTTTCGTTCACCACGCCGGATCGTACTTAGCGCGACTGATTAGCGATTATTATCGCAAAGCGCTCATAAGTTGAATGATTTATGAACGCTTCATGTCACCGGCCAAGGCTACCCGAAATCGATCACATCCCGTTTTTGCCCGTGCCAACCGGTATGCGGTGTGCGCGATCGGTGCGAGATTTGTGACACGGAAAGCGTGCTGCATCGTCTGTTAGCACTTGCCAGGTGACGTTCGAGAATGATGCTAAAGAGTTGTAATTGAACTTTATTCTATACTGCAGTCAGTTTTCACCTAATACTGTTTCCCGGGAAATATGTTTCAACATTGCGAATGTTTCATTCATTTCCGGCCGTGTCATACAACTTACTACGCAGGTAACAAAACTGTTTCAACAAACAAAAGTTCATTCATTGATGAGTATAATTCATAAAAATCCTGCTGGGAAATCCCACTCGGACGGGTACAAATAATCTAATGGCGCATTTATCATCGCTTGAAATTCGGTACAGGCAAGCTTCCTAGAATTCTGTATGAATTGCGATCGCGCCGGATCAGTAGCGTGGTCATAATATTTATTTTTCCCCAGTTTCGTAGAAAACCAATACGGTCCCGGGGCAATAAACGTCACACAATTCCGCACCCGAAAATTAAAACCACTTGTAGGTGTCACTTTCCTGGCTACGTTAAATTTCCTAAGAAATGTTTTTCTTCTGAAACTTCTACCACATTTACGTCACACAATCGAGCGCTTTGTTGTTTATTTGCTGGCGAGGATGATACATATTTTAGCCCCAAACAGACAGCATCCCAATATTGCCATTACTTAACAAAAAGTGTTTATAGCACTTGCCCCGCCAGTGCGTCACGATTGTTGGTAAACGAAACACAGTGAACGCAGCGAAGAGCGTCAAGTTCAATTACGCTCACCGGTTGCGCATCGAAACAATTCAAATGCGCAGCGGAATCACCATCGAACAACAAACAGCCCATCCTTTGACCCGCACCTCACTAAACTTACTTCCGCCGCGAGTGGTTTCGGTGTCCAACCGCGTTTCCACTGTCCCCACTCACGTCGTCGCACGTTTCTTGCACGCGCACATATGGTCGGAGCGCTCAATCGAGGGTGATTGAGTGTCAGGAGCGGGTGAAGGTTTGCGTAAAAGCGTATTTTATTGACAAATGTGGATAATATACATCGGTTTGTTATTTGCCGGCCAGCTAGTATGCTGGCGTAGACGCTGGCTCGCCGCCGTGCCGTGTGTGATACGCGCTGATGAATAGCTGGCAGGATGGTGTTAGACTGAAAAGGGGAGGGAAGGAGGAGTTTGTTTTACAGCCGTTAACTATGTTTTAAATATCTTTAAGAAGTCGTTTGAATAAATTGGCAATGTGATAGCGATTCCTGGCTGGACGTACTTAAACGGTATTTCAAACAAGAGAAGGGCAATTGATGTCACTAAAGATATTTGTTTTCTTTTTTTTTTATTTGTTTACTAAAGCTTTATTCATTTTAATTAATGTGTTTTGTAACGTTTCTTTATTTTTTTCCTTTTTTTTGTGAAGAACACGAAGTTTCTAAATTTATATCAAGCCAGTGGTATCTTTTCGAAAGTTTGTAAACTTAAACTTAAATTTGAGAAAGTGTTTCATTTTCTTAATATTATATTATATTATATTATTTAATTGAATTAATTATATCCACTTTGCAGTCAAAAGATTAAGATTTCCAGAAAAACAACTACGAAAATAAAGGAAAAGCTAAAAATTTAATTCAAACTATTTCTTAAAACATTGAATTAGTCACATGATTTGCAAACATTCGTTTTCAAAAAGTTTTACAGAATGTTTTGTAAACAAATAATGCCACTTGAGTTTTTTCTCCCAGAGAAGTATGGCTGAGACAGATTTCCTTACGCGTTCTTACAGACTTGAACCATCTACAGACCATAATCTTCAAGGCAAAACAATTTCAAAAGCTGTCTTTGTCAATTATCACCTCAATTAACTCAAAACTTCTCATTGCGTTTAAATAAAGGAAGTAGCAGAACACCTTCAGCTCACCGAGCGACACCCACCAACGGGATTGTAAAGAACAATTGCAATGGTCGAAGGGCAACCATCAACCAGTTTGATAGGAATCGTCCGAACCTCCACCGACCAGGAGACAGGTGAATTATGACCCCCTTGGGGTTGAATATTAAGTCCATCGAGATCCGACAAACCCCGTACAAAACTCGATAGATGCAGCACAACACAGCAAGATGACAAATTGCAAAACAAACGACATGAAAATTGTTTGTCAATGTCGATCCAGGCCGATGGTTGATGGTTGTTGAGATGCGGACGGTTGCAAAATGGCGTAAACAGTCGTAACCAATCACCGGATCGGAAGTTGGACTTGATGCAATAAGCTTTGTTCATTGGAGAGATGTAACCGGTAATAACTGGTAATCGATGCTTGGGGAAAGAGTTGTCTGGCTCGATGACACTTTTTTATAGTGTTTGAGATATTGAACGGTGTAGTTGCACAGAGCTAAAGCTAAACATTGACACCTCAGCTGACTTTAGATTTATGTTTACAAAATCCCCAAAAAAACAAATCCAATTAACGTTCACCTACTTCTGAAACATCTGCATGAACACAATCCTAACCTACCAAGCGCTTCAAGGTCTTAAAAAAACAAACCCATTCTCAACTTGTCACAACCGTTCCGTGCTCCAATCGAACCACACCGGACTGATACAAGGGTGAGAATCACTCGGTTTTGGCGTTTTGTTTAAATATAGCTTTCATCGCTATTCGACTAGGTGGCAAGGCGTTCAATACCCAAAAGAAGCCTTTGCCGACAATCATTGTTCACCTTGCTCAGTGAGATCGCCCATCGCAATCATCGCGAAATGCAATAAACCGCAATCTCATCGTTCGCATAATTGACCTCATAAAGGCAGCTTACGCTTCCCGTGACTACGAGCCGGTATGCTGCGAGGTTGGGTTAACATAACCAAAAAAAGATTTGAAAAAAAGACTGAAGATGCCGCCAAGAAGAGGAAAGAATAGTGAAACGAACTGAAGGCTGTCCTTGCGGCTAAGTGACAGTAACCACTGGAGGGATGAGGAATCGCGAACGATCGGTCATGCTCACTAGTCCACTAGGAGACGAGGACAAGCCTTCTTTTTGTATCTTCTTGTTTTTTTCCAACACCTCAAGAAATTGGCAAAGATGAACTAGCCACAGGGACACGCCACTGTCCCGCCCGTTGGCTAAATAAAATCATCGCCATTTAGGGCCTTTTTTGCGCGATAAACACAATCGTCTTAATCAACCCTTTTTTAACGAGACGATGAAAGCGTTACGATTTCGAAAGCTAAAACGAATAACATTAATCTCCACCCGGTTCAATGATTTCCACATTGATTGCTTTAACTAAACACATTTTTAATGCTACGAAATGAACGCAAAAAGGCCACCCCATTCATACTGATCATATATATATATATTTTTCTGAATTTGCTCGACATTGGGGGCGAGATCAAATTTCGGTCTAACTTGACGGAACGGAACGTCACCATCAGTGGCATAACGATCGCATTAGATAGACCCGCTTGAGTTTTGCGCCCTGATACGTGCTCTGGTCGAGTGTGAACGAGGTGGAGCCAAATGTTAAGGTCGTACCGGACATTATCGTTAATCGTAGCGATTAGATGCGGTGAATGATATTGAATGTTTAGACCATGGTACGTGAGAAAAAAAAATACATCGGCTCCGTTAGGAGTTTTGCATTGCGGGAACAATGCCGTTAGCGGGTGGTTTAAGTTTTTGCTTGCCTCAAATGTCACGTCAAAAAGTTCTTCCTAGAGCAAATATTTAACGCGTCTTAGTGCGCAACGGCACATTGATCTTTACCAGTGCACGCAGGTGGCTTATTTATGGAGCGTACCAATCCGGATCTAGCTCAGATTTCGTGCTCCAATCAAAAACGCGTTGCCAAACAGAATGGTTACGGCACACTGTAACGGCAGCCAATTTATTACCGTTAAATGCATGCTCTTTTCCTTCGCTTGGTATAAAATGTTTATTTGTATTTGTTTTTGGGTGCAGTGAAATAATAAAAAAAACATTTATATCATCCAAGTTGCAAATATCAAACCGCCTCGGTAATAATAACAACGATCTAATCTAATCAAAATCTAATATTTTTATGTTTATATAATCAGATATACTAAATGCTAGTGTGGACCTTTTTGAACATAATGTATTATACACGAAATAATCACCTTTTCTCCGAATACATATTACTTGAAATTGCAAATTTTTCAAACTAAATCACAAAACGATTTAAACCCTTAACTTCTTATTTATGATATTGAAATATCATTTTATAATATCATCTAATTTTATTGCTTCCAGTGAACATGTGATGCATTTCAAATAAGCTAGCAACGGCTGTAAAAGCAAACTTTAGTATTGACAAATTTGGCTCATGGCAGAATTTATATACAAAAAAGACAATACGCTAGTGCAAATGATTTCCAAAATCATTGTTTAATTTTAATTATCACTGTAATTTTCTTTACCACCGTCTTTACCACAATTTAAGCAAAGATTTCTTCATAAGTAGCCATTTTAAATATATTTTTATTATTTATTGTATTTTTAACAAAAGCCTACTTAGTTAATTGAGCAAACATACGAGCACAATTTGTATTGGTACAAAGGATTTTTTTTATTTAACATTTAATCGAGGAACACTTAAATCTTGAGAAAGAAGAAAAACTATAGAAAAGCACCGAAAATATCTTACAAACTTAGGTTCATACCATCTGCCCATCGGTCATTGACATCCTTCGAGAGTTTACCATGTTCCACCAGATGTGACAAGCATTCATAAATTTGCACAACCAACAGTACCTGCCTCAAGAACGTGGCACACACACACACACCCATTCAAACACAAAGCGCACATGTAAATTGCGGTCCCCACCTCCAGCTCATTCACCAACCAGTGGTCTGTTGTATCCCAAAACATGACGCGGGATCGTCTCCCGTCCCCTCCGCACAAAGAAAAAAAAAACATTCTGCCAAGAATCTCAAATTGTGGCTCAAACGGCACCGCCAACACCGGCACCCGTAAATCAATTACAATCATCCCAGAAAGTAAGACAAATGCGAAACACCCTCACCGATGATCTCGATCCTCGCAGCCTCCTGTCATCTCTCCCCCCAGCATCCCGTTATCACTCACACCGTACACACGGTCACCGTCACGTGAAACATAAACGGTTCACCAAACATTGCACCGCAACACCATTCTTTTCTTACCACACCAAGATCAACTCGCCGCGATACGGCGGATACATAAATAACGCCCGGGACGAGAGTAAACATGAGGTAAAACAAAATTAAGAGCACAAAATCCAGCACGCTTGCCCCATCCTCCACCACTAACAGCCAAAGGTGGTTCGTCCCTTTAGGGTCAGCAAACAAAAAACAAAACACTCAATGGGGGTGGGTTTTTCCTGGGGCGGTAGATTTATGAATTAAAGTCACGTAACGAAACGTGTTTCTTGTTGTTTTGCGTGAATCTTTTGTGACCGAAGCCACAGTTCACTGGGACCTGATAACGGCATGGAAGATCTGATCGAAGCAAGGGAATGAAGGCGGAAAATGTTCAAACCCAAAAGCTCGGCAAACTGCTTGTTCATCAGAATTTATTCATTTTGTTGTGTTTATTAATTTGTACACTTTACTTCAGCGGCTCAATCGTTAAACGGTTTTATCACAATACCGCTACCATAAAATAAATCGGAAACGCTCCATAAAAATGTTCCTCTAGGAAAAAACAGCAAAAGTTTAAAAATTAATTAAAGCAACCCAACAACACACGCGATTAGTGGATGATGATGCTTTTTTTTGCCTCTTTTCTATAATTAAATGGCTAAACATTTTAATGGGGTCTCCTTCTTCTTCTGCTGCTCCAGGGAAAATGAATCATGTTTCAATAATTTCTACTTTAATTTGATGTCATCACCACACCAGATATCAATTTCTGGCAAAACGTGAAGCAATCGAGAACAAACGTTTAGCGAGGCAACCACCACCACCACCAAGAAGGCAAACAAGAATAGGCACAAAAATTATTTATCTATTTTCTCCCCAAGCCTTATTTATGTTCAGCTCGCCATCACATTATCATAAATTGGGGGTGCATTATTATTTAAATTAAAATGTCAACTCAACACAACTCGTGCCCATCAACCTCGCCACTGATGCGACCCCCCGGATCCCTATCGACGAATCAATGCTGTGACTCATGCGCCTCAGTTAGTCGAAACTTCTAACCCCTTGCTCAGTGTGAGTTGTTTTGTGTGTGCTGTCGGCGAACTGTTCTGCCCGTTCGTACACCCGTCGTCCGCAAACCTTAAAGGGCGCACGCGACCTGCCTGGCGGCATCGTTTGATCCGGAAATCGATAGCGAGATTGGCAACGGCTACGGCTGCGTCTAAGTTCATGGCTGTGTGATGCGCTGTGACCTCGCGGCTACCAACAATTTAAAGGGCTGCACAAGCTTTTTTTTTTTTGTTTTGTTTTAAAGCGTGCTTTCCACGTTCCATCACACGATTTGCGTTTTATCTTCTTGTCTCCAGCAACCCTCGGTTACCCTGGTGTGTTGCCTCTGGTTTCATGCCTATCAATGACCGATCGAAACGTTTTACGAACGATTCGCCTTCTCCCACTAGATCGACCATCGCATCTGCCAAGCGAATGGTGAACCTGAGCAACGTCGCACGGCCCTGACCACAATCTCTTCATCGGCTCTACACTCCACACTGCCTGCCCCTGTCTGTCCGGGTATCTCCCGTGCGCTTCCTAAAAGGGCAGGGGCGGTCATTTCCGGTTTATTCGGTTTGTCCTCTTCGCGGTTCGAACGGGCCGAACCCTGACCATCAGCTGTCCGCCCGGCGAACTGTGCGAGCGCAGATTTCAAGAAGATAAATCGATTAACTATCGTGGCAAGTGCCGCCCTGAGGAGTGCCGCTGGCCTTCCGGAATTGTTGATGGAACTGGGGGGGGGGAGGGCACAACTAGAAGGAAGGGAGGCTCTTGTCAATGGGTCGCGAAGGTATTTGCCCGTATCATTCGGTACGATGTAGACGACCCGATAGGCATTGCAGCGCAAGTGATCGTGATCGATGCAAATTGTTTTTTTTTCCTACCACCACTATCGAGAAAGGTGCCTTCAACCAGCCTTCATCATGATCAGATTGCAAATGTCATGATCGGTAATAAATTATGAAAGAGGATGATGTACTTTTTACATGCAAGTTTACAAATTGTTTACAACACTCGCTTGCATGCAGGATTCTGACACATACTGAAGAATTATTTGACAGATGGCATCTGTCAAAATTGTACACACTCAATAGGCTACTGTTGTGTACAGGGGCGCCCTCTATAGGAGCAGCAAACTAAAGTGTGTCTATTTGCAACCAAACAACCATTATAAAGTTGTTTCCGCATGTAACCTGCACGACTTTGGCCGCTGCTCAGGATGATTTATCTCGAGTGTCAACCTTCATTTTCTCGCACATAAATGGTTGCTTGCCGTTGCCGGCTTGAATGCTCCTCAAATGAAGCCATCATAACTAGCGCGCTGCTGCGGGCGTTCACTGACATGGCGGACGTGCAGGTTACCGATGGGTCAAGTGTAACATAGATCAATCGGTGCGATCGATCGCATCGGAGGATGCAACTATTCACGACCACGACCGCGTAGAAGCCGCGACGCACGATCAGGGATATCGCCGGATGACACAAGCTCACACCAGCGTCAGTGGTGTTCATTCGACCCAGGTCGACCCGCATCTTGAAAGGTGCTTCCGTCGCCCTGTTACCTTCAAAATAAAAGGTTTGCAAACCGCTCATTAGCATCCGTGCGACTAAGAAGACTAAAGTCTTTGGCCGGTTTGTCAATCGTTTTATTATTACAATGCCCGTCTACAGGCCCATCGCCCATCATCATCATCATCATCATCATCACCATCGCTGCCAATCGATCGTTTTCGGTGTTAAGTTTCCTGCCAGGCCCACTCCACATGTTCGTCAGTTCGTCAGCAGTACCTGAGAGGGTTTTTGTTGTTGTTGTTGGGGGCAGATATTTTTATGTTTTCGGCTCACTTTTTTTACGTTGACTCAACACACAACATGACTCACCAAGTCACGACATATTTTGGAGTCCAGTGATAAGGGGGGAGACAAAACGAAGGTGAGGAAGGTGTGAAAGAAGACGTTTCTCCACCACCCCCCAATATTGAAGCCGCTTAATTGGCGATCGTTTCCCCAAAATGTGAAAATTGCGCCCTCCCTCTGTGGAACTGATGGAATCAGATTTTATGGCACAGCATATCCACACCTAGCGGCAAATCATCCACCCCCAAAGCGAGATCTTTACGTGCCCAAAAGTGTCTTCAAGCGCGCTCATCCACATGAGATGATCGGGAAGTTGTGGGACACATGTGTTTGTATGCGTGTTGTCGACAGTGTCCCGACAAACTGTCTCCCGGTTTCCCAACATGTGGAGGCTCGTTCTCGAACGTTCCCCCCCTTCCTCACCTAATAAAGGGTACCGTGTGTGTGATTCATCCTGTTGAGTTGGGTTTTTTTTTTGCTGTGAAGAGACTCAAGTCTGGTAAACAGCTGAACGACGGAACGATCGAGTGGATGTTGGCATTTTTTTTTAAACATTTATGAGAACAATTTATGAACCAAGCGGGCACACTTTAATAGTAGAAACTGAGGTGATCTAACCTCGGGTTGTGATTATTTTTTTCTCCCTCAACTTTAGTGTGATACTTTAACTGTATCCTTTACCTGTGTGTCCACGTGATACGCTTGTTATGTTTTGTTTTTTTGTATGAACAGAAGAGAGTTAAAAAAAAACAGGTATTAGTGAGAGGAAAGAAATAACAATCTTATGTTTATGCTCGAACACAGCAAGGAAGCAATCCATTTGCAGAAAACAATCAACCACAGAGCAAAAAAAGACAAAGCGTTCTGATTAGAGGACTCCATTTGGTTCAAGCAGCTTGATTGTTTTCAATCTGCTTAGCGCGGATGCTACAGCTTCAATTAAAAGTTTGTGTTAACGAGCTGCAGCTGGGTTCTGACGCGATGTGCTAAATACGGAACTTATGGTAATGTTATTGCCTTTTAATCAACTCCTTCCATTAACAAATGCTTCCCAATCCCGCTAAGCCCGCTCATCGAACGTTCTTTAAATTAAATTGGAAACTTTCGTCCGAAAACTCTCGTCACCTCGTTTGGCTGCAGCAATTGGATTGATAAATTCACTTTCACTTGCTGCTGCAAATTTATTACCATTATCTTTTTTGCCACACCGTCACTGCCGCCTGCTGTTACAACGAATGACCCCCAAAAGGCCATCGACTCAATCTATTTCGGTGCGCGCACCTAACAAAATCCCTTGCAGGCACGCAGACACCCTCAGTGCAGCCCGCATCGCATGGTTTGCTTCCGCATAGCAAAGGAAATCGTAACACCCAGCCAGCCTGCATGCAGCGACCGGGACTCGGGAAAATCCCCCCTCTCTTCGATCTTCGAGCGTGCGATGCCGGCATTCGTGACAAAGGAAATTTGTACAACCACCCACTCCTAATAGTGCACTTTTAGTTTAAAGTTTCGTTTCTTCCTATAGTCTTCCTGCTTCAGTTCTGAGGTCCGGTTCGTATTGCACCTTACCTGCGAATACAGTTGCCGCTTGTTGCCAGGAACAGGAAGTAAAATCCGCCAAAGAGTTGTTTTTTTTCCCTTCGTCTCTACAGTAGAAGGGGTCTGTCAAAAGCCTTAAGGCTTCGACAGCCCGGTCTTTATGCTCTATTTAGCCGCATAAAAACTGCCAAATGGTTGATGGTACCGTGGTTGTGCCGTTGCTCCTAACCTAATGCAAAACTGGAGTTGATGACTGGTCGAATGGAGCTTTTTTTTTTGTTTTGTAAGATGCAAGCAGAGAATGTGGTTGAAAGGAGGGTAATTTGCAAACAGAAAGTGGACGGTGTTGTGTCCCACACCACGCGAGGAGGGTTGGAATATTGCCGAGCAATGATAAAAATGGATTTAACAATGAGTGATCTTAAAATGGGAAATGTTAAATAATAGCCCAAGAATGTATCAAACACAAAAAAATGCCCTTTTAGCAAAATAAATTTATAAATAAGGAATAGAAATATAATTTGCTGAAAACAGTAAGACAAGAAATAATTATCAAAAATAAATAAGTTGGTTTGTACAACAAAAACACATATTTGGTAAATGCAATCAAAGCAAAGAATAATGATATGTTGATTTTCACATTAATTTGCATTTATCGTGCTGTATTAAATTATATTTAATGCAATTGAAAAAGGACAAAAAGGTATTTGAAGCTTTTAATTACAAAAAAAAAATGTTAAGTGATCGTTTAATACTATAATTGATTTTATATCCTAATCCCAAATAAAGACCTGTCATGTCCCTGACACTTGTACCAGGTTGACAAATAGATCCTAAGAAAACTGCTCTATCCAAAATGTGTCTCTGAACCGTTTCTGATCCTTCTCCGAATCTGTATCTTTTCGTTTAAGCTATTTTCTGATTAACTTGGCCCAAAATTAAACA